>WUAP02000016.1:0-76710 GCA_015163945.2 Stichodactyla helianthus | reverse complement strand
TAGCAAGTGTATATGAATTCATGATTTGGCGATGTTGTTGGTCTAGCTTTGCCAAATTGTTGTTGCAAAAAAAAAAAAAAAAAAAAAAAAAAAAAAAAAAAAAAAAAAAAAAACCGTTACAGGTTATTGTGTTTGCGTAGCGAACTCAAGTACTCTTGTTCTGTATCCTTTCTCTTCAGTCTTTCTTTTTCTTCTCTCGGTTCTTTTATAGTTGTGTGTGTATTTCTAATTTTTCGTTGAAGAACAGAAATAATAGCGCATATCCATGTTGGTTAATCTCGGAGTAACTCTCCCATGACCGGCAGTGTCACTAATTTCGTGTAGTTTTGGCATACGTTTTTGACGGAGGTGGGTTCAAAAAATCAAAATATAGCCATCGATCAAGGATCATAAAATCAATACGTTTACCGCCTCATTACATAGAGTACGTGACAAAGGATTTCAAACAAAAAACACGATAAAAAAGAAGAAAAAGACAAGAAAAAGAGACTAAGAAGAAGAACTCAGAAGAACTAGAATATGAACGATGGGAGAAATGATTAAAATAGAAAGAAAAAAAGTCAAGAAAAGTAAAAAAAGTTAAGTATAGAGCAAATATGAAAAATAGTGACAAGAATATCAGAACCCGTAACACACACACGACAAAAGACAAGAATAAAAGTTGAAAATCTTACGAAAGAAAACACGAAGTTACATGAACAATAACCTCAACTAGGCCTCTTGCTACATTTGTCCATCATAATCTCAATAATATTCTATTGCATTAAGGAAGAAGATGAAATACAGTTGGCAGTGTATATCCTTAGGTTATTGTAAGAGCAAGGTAATAAGTAGAAGTATTAAAGCACAATAGATCTTTTAAACCCGAAGTAGTAAACATTCGGCCGAGAGAAAACAAAGGAAAATGACTCATTGTCACCTGTTCTACACATTGTACTTTCAAAGCACCAAAACTAGAGTGCAGAAAACAAGACAAAGATCAAGGAACAGAACAGAATCCCTTAACTGATTCTTTGTTTTATTGAGAGTCAGAAGTGTCTTTATGATTTAAGCTATTTAGCAGCCAAATAACAGCACTACCCGACTACAGGATCATCCAGTCATTTAGGTTTTCCTCGCGCCCGAGAGGCCATTTGTATCCAATCTGTCCGCTTTCGATACCACAGGGGCCATTCGCTTCCCTCAATGATAATTCTCTATAAATTTGATTATTCCCTTTGATGGGTGATACAACCTGATCTTCTACTGGGTGTAGTATTTGTTTTGTACTTCTAAACTTTGATTAACACCACAGGGTGTCTTTGTTACTCGCTCCACTTTGATTCTAACATGGGTTTTTTTGCGGTGAATTTTTTCCAGCGCTTGCTTATCATACTGCTAGTCTAGCTGGGTTATTTAGACTCGAAAACCTTTATCGGGCTTACGAATAACGAATCGAAGAAAGTGAATAATTAAAGGGGAAAATTAAATATTTCAAAATGAACAAATTATTACTTCAACTGTACTGAAAGATTAAACCTAATTATACCGCGTTTTGTTTTAATAAAGAAATTTAATGATTTTTTACTTTGCTTAGATTTCATTTTGTAGGAAGCTATTGTTCGAAATTTTGTAACTTTATGTAATTTAATGATTTCGGAGTAAAATAGCCTAATATGAAGAGGAGAATAGCTTATTATCATGTAATAATGAAAGTGGCAAGATTCACTGATGAATTGTAGTTTGAATCCGCACTTTGAGTTTGCTCAGATTTTCCCGATCTCAAATGGACTGTAAGCAAAATGATCTAGTAGCGTTTATATTTACCGTATTTATTTGGAAAACGAAGGTAATCCGATTTTAGCTGTTTCTTTATTGATTTAACTATAATGGACGTGGATGACTGTGTGCCGAGACTAAATAAAACAAAACGTCAGTGGGAATAAAACGAATAGATTGAGTTATGAGTATAGAAGTGTGGTAGGTGACTCCCGAACTATACTACTCTTTAACTAATGATCGTTTGTACCGATGTCAAAAGCTCCCATTTTCACACATCTAAACACTGGTATCTAAGCCTTAAAGCTGCTAATAGTAGGCTGAGAACCATCTTTAGAATTCGCCTTTTTCAAAACTAATTAAAATTTTCAGAAGAAATTTAATAAGAGTCTGTACTCGTCTGTAGGAATAGAATGCGAAAGGATCATTCAAGTCGGAATGATCTTCACCTGGTTTTTTTTTTTTCTGACCTCGAGAGAGACGAATCTTGTCACATGAGTTGGCTGTAGTTAACGAAAATACAAATGAGAGAACCAGACGTTTATGGCTTATCATTAATGCTTTTTAAACCTAGGTGCATCTTAGTGCCATTCGATGCGGAAATTGATCAAAAATGCGATAATTTTTTTTTACCATCCCAAGAAAGGCGGTGACTTGCAAGCTTAATTTCACATTTAGAAAAATTTATAAAACATTTTGTGGCACACTCCAGTGTTAGTAGGCATTTATCTATATTGTTCTTCTAGATTTCATCAGATATATTATTTTTCTACTGTGTTCCATGACGCTTTTACTTCAAATCTATACAAAGATCTAAAGTCGTACAATTCTGTCAAACAGACTTCGGATAAAGTCCTTTTAGTGATGCAAATTACATTAAAATGTGCTGGACGTGATATTGCAAAAAAGATATTTATCATCGATCTTGATGGCGAGGCAGTAAAAAGGAACATCAAAAGAATAACACTAGTCCTCTCTTGTTCTCTAAACTGTGAAGGGAAAAAAAAAAAAAAAAAAAAAAAAAAGATTTTACGGCGTTTGTGAGCAATATTTACCCGAAGATATACCTCTTATTAACCGTGCGCGAGGGGCGTATTGTAAGTTATGGACCGAGTTTTATCCACGGCTGCCTTATGGTCCAAGCGCTTAGCGCACAGGCCGTAAAATATATACATAATAAATATAAATACAAAAAATATATAAAAGGTTCCATGGACCGAGCAAGCGAGATTAATATGATGTTTATTATATGGCAAGGCGAACGCAAAAATAAGGTTGGTGGTCTGTACCGTAAGTTATGGACCTGCAAATTGGCCAATGAGAACGCGTGAAATTACCTTACTATATAATAATAGAAAGTATATTAACTGATAACAAGAACAAAGTAAAGCTTCGTGTTACAGTATATACTATTTTTGGCTATATTTGGCTATTTTCACCTCACTACATAATCTGAATTCTGTTTGCTTGTTGAGCGTCCAAATGAGCAGTACAATAGGGCAAGTTGTTCTTGATAAATTTTACTGTACATTTAGACTCCTATTGTCAGATTGTCTTCTCCTTTGAATTAACTCCATTTTTATATATCTTATTTTATCTACGCATAAAAATACGACTCATAATTAAAACAGCAAAAAAGGAAATGTAATTTGTATTCATTGTATCTGTTCTTTTGTTAAGAAATCATAAAAAGTCCTAATGTTTGGTTGTTTGAAAACTAGATTCACTTGCTAATGGTCAAATTACTGTTTAAAGTCTTTTATTTTCTAACTAAGTACTTCTTAATTATCGCCTGTGTATATTATACCTTCCGTGTAGTATTGTAATAACTGATATGACCACTGTCATCCTACTAGTTATCGCGTCTTAACGTACTCGGCTGCTCGGTACAGAAGTTCAAAGTGTAAAACGCTCTATGCTCGACACATCTGTAATACACTGCGATATAAGCACCCTTAATGTTCGAACCCAATGAAATTTCAGTAAAATCGGGTTATATAGTTGGGTTGAATGTTAAGTTAATGAGAGTGTTGAAGTGCGCTTGCCGATGGTTTCCATCAGCTTTTATTTATAGCTGACATGATTGCGGGCTTAGCAAACATGGCAAAGTTTATCTGCTTGTAAAAACGGTTACACCAATGATGAACTGTGCACCCAAAGTAGAAATTTAGTGTCTCTCGAGTGTCTGTCTGTCCATCTCTCTGTATCGTTTACTTTTTTGTAATGCAAAACTTTAATCTGTGACTTTCGACATGAGTGGGTGGGTAGTGGGTGTCTGTCTATAGCTAGCTGTCTTTCGCGTCTGCCTTATGTAATGAGTTGGCTCAGTGTTGGTTCAATGTCAGTTTTGGAGTTAGGTGTCTGTCTGTCTGTCTGTCTGCATCTCTATTGGTGTGTGTGTCTCAATGCGGGACCATGTTCGTTATGAGTGTGTCTGTACAGTTGGGTATGTGTCTGTCTGTCCCTGTTTCTCTTATCTGTTTAACCTTGATTGTGGCTTAGCTGTTCGCTGTATGGTATGTGTGTGTGTGTTTCATCGTATTGTCTATCATCTCTGTTCACCCTAATATCTCATCATACAGGCCACGTCAGTATCAGTATTAAATTTTATCTCACACTGTTATAATGTTCATCTGTAGTAATGTGCGTTGGTTTATTACCAAGAGCTCAGTTAACAGTGTTTAACATCAACCCCTCTCCAGCTATATGTGGCCTTCGATTGTTTGTCCCACTCGTTTCTGTGCGTTCATCTTCTATTTATAAAACGAGAAGAACTATTCCTCTGAACAGTCTTATTCTCTTATGATCTCTAAACGCTCACTGCCCTACAGTATAAGCGATCCTAAGTTATCGCAGGGTGAAACAAAGTACAGGGCATACATGCGTTCTTTCACTGGAATCTCAATATATTGATGCATTATACCTTCAGTTTTGTGTTCAATCGTTTTTTCTGCCTATGCACTGCTTTTTAAAGCAAATAGATTGTATCGAATCCCGCCTTCCCGGACTACGTTCGAGCAAATCAACCTCAAATCTGACTTTACTACTTAAAGTTTTTACACAATCTTCAAAGGAAAATATCTTTGATATATATATATATATATAGGTTGTTTTCTTAAGATCATTGTCAGACTGGTTTATCACTACACTGTTGAACTGACCCTATACTTATATTTTCGATGTTCTTGTTTGAAATGTTAATCCAAAGCAAGAGTTCTTTATCTTGATCAAAATATTTAGATAAATTGTGACCGTATTTGAGAGTATAAAGATGGCTAACTCGCTCCTTTGCGTAACACCAAAAAAGAGACGAATTCGATAATCGGTCATCAGGAATGTGAGCCGCTGTCTTTTTTATTCCTCAGTTAAGATATTTCATATTTATTTCTGTTATTTAGTTTTCGAATATCTTTTTCTTATTCGGGGTTATATTATTAAAGTTGGTCATCAACATAACGTGAGCCGGCTGGCTTGGTAACTTTTTAAATATGCAGTTTTTCGTAATTTGCAAGAAAACTGAAGCGAGATAAAAATCACAAGTCGGGAAAGTAGCAATGCATCAACGTCAGAGGAACCTCAGAAGGAACTTTAATTAAAAAAAACCATTCATCAAACTGTGCTAAAATTGGATTTTCATTTTGGAGTAGTCCATCTTATCTTGATTTCCCGCGATTTCCCCCCAACTTTGTAGATTTGCCAGATAAAAAGATAATTCGCGTAGCCAAAATAGTGTTTTTTCATATAAAGCCAACACTTATTTCTTAACAATATTTCAATTCACCCTGGTGGATCGACTATTCGTTTAGTAAAGATGACAAATACTAAATAACTAACGACTAGACTCGCAAACTTATCAGTATGACGGACTACAGGTGAACTGAGAGAAACTAAAACTTTCAAAACTTGTGGCCCCACGTTTAAACACCATTAAAGTGTTTTTAAGTAATAATAGTCATCTTTCGAAGGTAGTTTTTAACATATAAACGTATTCTGAATAACAAAATCCCTTGGTAAGAGATTCCCCATGAATAATTCACAACCCAGAAGACGGGGTTTTTCTTTGAGGACTTAGCCACACTTACATCCAAGAGATAAAACGGAGTCCTTTCAGAAATGTATTTACCGACTCGAGTCATATAGTCGGCTTTTCACAAACCCCTGGGTAATACTCGGAAGTTTGGACTTCAAATGGAAGCAACTCCTATCAGTAGTTGTGAGATACAATCTGAAGGCCTATTTCGCCTTTTTGCACGATTCTCAGAAAACTCTTATGATATGGTCATATGATGGACATTCTAGCCGAGTGTTGTACCGCCAGATGACAATTCATTTCCACTCAGTTGGGTTTCTTAGAGATAACGGGAAGCTTGTCTGAGCATGCGCAGTTTCGACCAACACGAAACGATCCAATGGACCGTGTTTACTTCTTGAAAAAAAAATGACCAAAATGACCTGAATAAATGAAATTTGTATAAGCTTGAAAGCTCTAATCTCCTAGACATTTTCTTTCTCGAATTTCATACTTAAGAACCTTGATTGAGCAAAGCGGAAGGTGTTTGGAAGGTTTTTTCCAATATTTACCGAACAAGGAAAAGCGAATATTTTACGGACACCACACGCAATAAAACCTCCAAATACCTTATCTTCTGCGTTAAATATGTAATTCAAATAAACTTTTAATACATAGCCGAAAAAAATTACTCTGCAATTTTTTTATTTAAAATTTGTAGATGAAATTAAAAACAAGAAAAGGAAAAGCAAAGAAAACAATTTGTAATCAACATTATCTTTTGGATTGATTTAGAGTTTTTCAAGCATCAAATCTTTGAACGTAAAAACAGCTGATATTCAGTTTACTGATAATACTTTATCAGAAAATGGATTCAAAGACTTTTAACTTTAATCCTAATTCAGTTAAGCTTTCCCTCGAAGTATTGTTTTTGAGCCTGAACTCGTGAGGCTCTGTTATTGAAGCGGTCTCCCACTTATCATTTTCACAATTCGAATTTCATTTTGCCTTTGTAAAGAAATAATTTAATTCCATTTTTTAATTACCACTGAACATTGTTATCTAATATTTCTTTCCAAGTATACATTTCATTTACTTTTCTTTTCAACGTCTAAAATTTCTGGGTTTTCCGTCTGTTGAGTTGACTTGAGTCAAGACTACATAGCAGCTGATATGCACGGGCCTTCTTTCGCGCGCTTTTTGCAATTCTCTTGCGTCCAAATTAAAAGAAAGTAACCGTAAAATATAATGTAGTTTCAAGTGAGAGAAAGCTTCTTAATCTAGTGTTTAAATATAATTGTAAGATTTAAACTATTTTAGGCGCGTTTAAGGGGGCTTTTAGTCATGTTCATAAGTGTTCGTTTTGGAGAAGGGCGCGGTGGTTAGAATCTAAAAACAATTGCAATCAATGCGTCTTGGTTTTCAAATCCTGACGAACGCTTATTGTGTTTTTTTTACAGAAGTACACAGCGAACGATAAGATCGCTGCCGAGGGTTTGATATGAAGAACAAGATGAAGAGCTGACTGACCACGGGTTAACTCAGATAAAACCCGAGAATTATAAATCCCAACGATAACAGACGAGGGTTCGCATTCGCCACTAGTGTTTAGAATGACATTTCATCTTCAAATGTATTCACCCAATTTTTTATCGCTTTATTCATCCATTACTTTGGCTTGCTATCATGATATACATATATACATATAAATATAAATGTATTTATGTACAAATGCGCAGAATACAAGAGAGAGAGATATGGAATCCTAATTTTTATTAAGCTTATATTTTTGCTTTTCTTCAAGACTTTCCTCGCGGTATTTCTTTTGTACCACTGATTTTCTTTGGTAAATAAAGGCATCGAGTTTTTGTTTCCAATTGATTTTTTCGCTATAAGCAAATTATTGAAAACTGAATAAGTCATATAAGCAATTTTCAATTCCAGTTTATCCTCACATTGATTCAAGAACATCTCCGCTTCATTTATGCTAAGGAATGACTAAGGATTTTGAACTTTTTAATCAGATTTGAAATATTTACTCAAACTATTTTCCCCCCAATTTGTAAGACTGTAGAAGAAAAACACCAAAAACGACATGCAGACATAAAACCTGTAACTTGCTTAGAATTCAAAGCAAAAAAAGGTGTTTCCAAGGTTTTGCCGTCGAAAGACAAAAATGTCGCTCACCGCTCAGAGGTGAGCCTCTCTAGTGTGTACTTTTAAAATTATTGGTAAAATTCCTCTTCAAATTCGTAGGAACCGTGTAACCGAGAGTAAAGAAGACTTAATCGATTCAAACGATCAAACACAAGATAAAAGCAGCCTCAGTGTCAAAGCTCACGGCTCGAAATCACCTTCAAGGAATAGCCAAAGCTCAAGGCATGATTCATAGTGTATACTTATGAGAGATGATTAATAAGATGAAATGTTCCTGAAAAGGTTTGAAATTTCCATGGTGAATTCTTTTCTCCTCGGTGAAATGCAGGGACGAAATATTCTAGTATGTCAGTCAAGGGTTAGAATTAAATTCTAAAGCGAAACAGAGGAGTCTTATAAATCGTTTCAGACAACAGGTTATCAGAACCTTTGATCAGGCTTTAGCCTCCCTTTCGCACCTTCACAACGCCAAATTAAAGTTGATTTTTCACTATTACGCATTTGATCTCCTAGATCTAAAAAATTGAACTTTGACTGAAATGGTAGAATCGATAAGAACCAACATCTGGCTAAATAAACTATGGGGCGAACTTATATTTAAGGGAAATTATGATTGTATTGTTTAGTGATTTTTCTGGATAAAGTTCAACGATGAGAACAATTTGTAGTTAATCCTCATATAATGATTATACCAATACATCTTTCTGGCGAGTGCCGACTGCTCTAAAGGCAGACTAGATCTTACTTCTGATTTTTCAAGTGATTCTTAGTAAGACTGTGATAACCTTTCGATTTAAGCGAAGATCATATCGTAGTTTTTTTTGAGATTTTCCTCGCCTAATGACACCCCAAACATACACATCTTCAACAACCAACATTAGGTGTTTTTTCCCCATCGCATTTATTTTCGGACATTAGCGCAATGGTTTTTTCTCTTCTCCGATAAGTATAATCCCGACGATTAAGAACACCGGCCTCATGATCCTCTGTAATCATTTACTTACGGTCGCTTTCGGTCCCTTTTTTTCTTTGACTAAAAACCTGTTAAAGTCAAACCAAGGAAATAACCACACACTTATTCACTTTTTAAGAGCCATGGTTCTTTATTTCATTCTAATGTCCTATACAGTTACACCTAGAGACTTCACAGACGTAAAACTACGAAGTTTCTTTACATAATAATAATCGTCTCATTCTATACATGATAATTCTCTCTGATACAAACGAATGGCTTAGCATTTTGTCATCTACATTTCTAATTTAGAATAAAACATAGAGAAAATCTACGATCGCTCCCCTGGCATTGCATTTTTCTCAAGTCTTCACTATATTTTTCACTTTTTGATCAATACTTGGTTCCTATTTTCCTTTGTTATAGGTAGATATATATATATATAAAGATTTATATATAGATAGATATATACAATCTCGGTATCTTTTAGAATGAACGATGCTTTACACGGCTGGGTGATATACGAGTCCACGATAAAACTAATTAACACACAGAAATATCATGAAATCAAATACCAGGATTTTATCTTCGAGAACGAAGCATTTATCTCCTTCCAAGTTAAATTTTACAACAGGTCAATCTTATCATGTATGACTTTACAATATTTAACGGTGTTGTGAGCCTGTAAAAGACTCCTGTTATCGTCTAAACGTTCATTTAAGCAAGATAGTCGAGGACGCGACAGAGAAGTCCTTCATTACGGGTGTATCCTGGTAGCCAAAAACGACTAGTATCTCTGTTATTGCCAGAGTTCATATGCGAATCTTTGAGGCCTTTCTGAGTAAGATACGTAGAAAGACTGAAGTTTAAGACCTCGTTTAATATCTGCAAAGTGCACAAACACTTGTGTCGAAAACTGCCTTCCCTAGAAGGAATCATATTGCCACCATTTATTCGAACAGCTTGGCCAAAATGTGTATATTTTGCGAAGGAAATCGTTTACTGAAACCTTCTTCTCTTCACTTCTTGGCCGAACCATTAGAAAGGCTCATGAGCGGTGTTCAAGACGAATTCATTGATAATGAGGAGTTGTAGCTTGACGAGGATGAACTAGCCGGTACTATAGGGCTGTAAAGTCCTGGATGGATGTTTGGCAGACCCGGCATGGAAGGTCTGCTAAAAGCTGTAGTATGTATGCCGTTAGGGCCAACCATCGGACTCAAAATACTGGATGAAATCACGTTCGTTTGGTTCATCAACGGGCTCGACGCGCTCAGCCCCATTCTATTTTCATCGCCAAGTTTCGGTTCTTGTTTGACGCCCTTGTTTTTGTTTTTGCTCTTCGAGGAAACTTTTCGATTTCTGGTTTGGATGCCGTCCTTTTTCATCGATAAAGGTCTGTTAACCTGAAAGAAAAGAAAAACCAGTCAGTATTGATGAGTTTAAACACTTGAATTTATTATAGCAATTAGGAAGTGTAAACTGCCGATCCTTTTGCAAATTGCGCTCGTAAAACTGTCATTACCCGAAGAAATTCAATCAATGTTCACCCCTGAACAATTATTACTACGGAAACAATGGTTCAAATAGGCCCAAAGACGTACGCGAGCTTAGCAATGTTCAAGGTAGTTAAAGTTCACAGTGTTTAGTAATGGAAACGAGCGCTTCAAGATTTAATTACTACGGGAAAAAATAGACACAAGGCTGGAATATCGTTTTGATTACGGGGGGGAAAAATGCTCGTTCACTCTCGAAAATCTGGTTACAACAAAAAAGGAAAAATAGAGTGTTCTCAAATTTTTATTTCAGCGCGTTGGAAGACGTAAGATTAAGGGCTACACTGAATAAAATTCTCTGATATACGTCCAAGTTTCATAGCAACCCACAGCAATCTTAGTTACCACCCGATATGCGTGCGTGTTGTTAGACACTTTCTCAAAGACAAAAGCCAAGGCCTTTGGGGGTTTTAAATGCAATTTTGACACATCAAATGTATTATAATAAGAACATACGACTCATTCACAGGTGTAGGAAAGCTGTTTTTCTTCTTACATTTTGCCTAACCGAGATGTTTCTTTTTTTAATGAAAATACAATTGAAAGAAATCGGTCCCAGCGTCCGATCTTTTCTTCGTATGATTTTAAGTATATCGCAATTTCCGTTTTGGGCTTTTTCTAATGGATTAAAAACTAGAGAGGTCTTTTTATATTTTAGTATTTACCCAAGTTAAAATGATATTAATCTGATTAATAAGTTTATCTGTAAACTTTATTTGAGAGAAGTTCAGCCGTCAGACTTCATTTTGACACCCACAAGCCAAAACCATGAATTCAAAGCTCAAGAAATCCAGCAAAAACAAACAGATGCGAATCGAACTGAAATGCGAAGCATTTTCCCCCTGAAATCAACACACTAACTTGACACTTGTAATGCTTATTAGGAAAGAGGAAACAACACGTCTTCTACTTTCCAACACACACACAAAGGAAACTATTAATTTGATAAAAATGACTAATTCTAGTTACACAGGTGAAAATCGGGCAAATATATTCCTAGCGAGCCCGAAAAACCGAAACTTTTCCTTCCTGATAATATAATTCTCTTAATGTCAGTTAAAACAGCTCTATGTAGATGACTGCACGTGGGGTTGAGAACAAGGAGAGACATTAATCATTCATGTCTAGTGAATGAATCATTACCATACAAAACTTTATCGTTAGTTCTTAGGTTATCAGTGTTGGTCTCAGGCAAACGAAGGGGTTTTTCTTTATGTATTGTGTAAAAGAAATTATATTGGTAAACAAAAGCACAAAGGAGGGAGATTATTTGCACAAAGACCATCACACGAATTTTGGAGATAGAGCTAAAGTGCTCAAGAACACGCTAAACACTATTTTGCTGAACCAAATCGGAAGCAAAATGGTTCAAATACACAAGGTTTTTAGTAAAAATACTCGGACCGGATATTACGATTAAATCACCCAAAGTTGTAAAGGCCTAATTGGAAAGACTTTGTAATAGCCTATGATCGAAATAACGGCTTTAAAAAACCCAGCTGCTCATAATTTAATGATCGAGTCAAAACTTCTTGACGTGCCGGTAAAAAACGTACTTTAAATAATTTATTTCCTCATCAATATTTCCAAAGATATTTTAAGTATGATGCTGCGTTGATACTCGGTAAACCATGGCATTGGTTCATAGAATTCGATTATTTTCTGTCTTGCTATGAAAACACAGTGAATGTAATATTAAAAAGGAGCGACTTGTTGTGAAGCGTATATTTGTTTATCGCAAGCGGCCCATTAAGAATAATAACTTAGCGGCGATAGCCATTGCTTATCGTGTAGTATCTAATCTTTTGTCTATTAGTTTCATCTCATTTACTTTTATTTTTTTCCCCAAAAAATTCCCTTGACCACAAAACACACAAAGTAGCAGAGAACTCAATACTTACTGCGTGTAGCTTCCAATATAATCCACAGGCATTGCATACTGGATCTCCATTTTGGTTCCTTCGCCAAAGGGTGGTCTGCGTTGTATGACAATTAGCACACGAAGTACCGGCTCGACGGGCGGCCGACTATTGGCAACAAAAAAGAAACATTGGAGTTCAACCAGAGCAATTGAAATAACATCGGGAATATCAAACCAACATGTCCTCACTCTTTGATCCTCATAAATCTCTCTAAGCTTGAGAAATGAGGTGCGATGGACGAGATGAAAACTTCAAGTTGTATTTAGACTAAGAGATAACACAGCTTGGTACAAATAAAACGGTCTTAATGTAGGTTTAATTTGCGGGAATCCTTGAGCAAGGTTTGATTGTGTTAACTACTTTGGGTGAAATTCAATTAAACTCTTAACCCAATAACCAAAGTACCTTCAATTATTTTCTTTCCCTGGGTGTGTACTTTTTTCCAATGGCGTGTTGTCAGGATTTCAAATAACATTCAACAGATTAATGTTCAAAATGCCTGTAAAGAATCTTGAAGTTTCAAGTCTCTCTGTCAACACTCGCGCGCGCTATCAACCACCGGGTGTGGTGTGGTGCAACCCAAGTTTCTCTTGAACTATCCGTTAAAAAAAGATGGAATTGGTATCCCGTAAATAAATCTGCCTAAAAACAATCTCAGTATCTAGAGCTTACCAGTCTTCGCTTGGGTTTGATAAGAGGACGACTAGCTCCGTTCATTTTGTGGTATAGTCCACATGCGTTGCACAAATAATGTCCAGATCCGTCTCTTCGCCATAGCGGTGTGGATGTTGCACCACAGTTGATACACTCGCGTCCATCTGCTGTCAGAAAAACACAACAAATCGAGAATAAAAAAATAGCAACTTACCAAAGACGGCTACTATGATATCCTAAATTAAATTCTAGACTTATTCAGACAATAACTAATGTGTCAAACGTGTGTGTGCGAGTACTGCAAGTGTTCTTCTAATTGCTTCTATTTCGTACTCTAAAGTACTATATTAGGCTATTGTTTTGTTAGTAAAAAAGAGGATCTTCCTAATGACGACGTGTTAATACTACAGTTACGAAAAGAAAAGGCCGAAACATTCCTAGTTTGGCAAAAGGAAAGTGACCCCCAGATACGAATATGCCAAAACCAAATCAAAAAGTTTCAAATCCTTGACTATGATTTTCCACGAATTTTGCATCGAAATGTTGTGTGCAATTCAGGTCTAGAATTGGGTAGAACACGGACAATGAAAAGGAGACGTCGAAAAAAAGTCAAAACTCGACAAAGACGCCGTTCAACGAACAAAATGTTTTAGTTTCCACGCAAGTCAATGTGTTTACTAAAATGACTCAAAATTCCAGTTTTATTCCGAAACAAAGAAGATGCCAATTTAAATTTCATGAAAAATCTGTTTTCGCACTAAAGAAGGCGAAACAGTGATAATTGAATAAAGGAAATGATCTTTTTAAAGAAATATTCGTATACGCTGGGGCTCGCATTCCACTAACCTGAATTTGAACGGCTCTTGGTTCTGGTTCGAGTTAAGTTTCTATTAGCCATTATTCCCGGCAAACCCGGCCCGAAAGAAGGCATATTAAGGTCTGAACCAAAGTATTGTGGAAGAGCTTGAGGATAACCTGCAAACGATGGCACGTCGGCACGTAGAGGAGTCCCGTACTGCAGTCCCTTGAGTCTCTTGTCATCACTCCCGTAGCTGAAGAAATCACTCGTAAGTGTACCTCCTTCTAGGCTTGTTTCTTTCGGCGGCGTTGGAGGAAAAGAGAAGAGATGACTGCTGGAGTGTGAGCCACCAGAAGACGACGATCCACTGACTGACATTGGATTCGGACGATGGCTCTGCTGAAATGGAGGACACCAAACAGAAGCTGGACTCGGCGTTGAACAGTGAAGTCCAGGAGCAGGCTTGCTTTCTATCCACTGGATTGGAGTGTGGAAATGTGGCCGGCAAACTTGACTACTCGGTACTCGCGCTGTGGGTAGAAATACTCTGCTACAACTACCCGGTGTGCTTGGTTGGTTTTGAGGATCTTGGAAAGCTGTTGGCCCGTGCGCCGCCATTTGGTGGCACATCGAAGGTCTGTATGATCGAGGACCAGAAGCGTAAGACCAATTAGCTGCGTTACCCGAACCGTCGAGATGATGAAAAAACACATCAACTTCGTCCGGAGGTAAGAGTTGAGTAGGTTCAACAATATTTATGCTTCCACTAGCACAATTTGTTGGCTGTCCTCTTTCGCTGTTTGATGACCCGTGGGGACTTTCGTGTTGTCCGTTAACGATAGGATGAATCCAACGATGCTCGGAATTTACTGTTTCCATCGGAACTATAGGCAAGCACGGTATACCTAGAATAAGTAAAACAGAGAGTGTGTTCAGTGTTTTTGAAGCCTTTGGACGGTGGCGTATTTAAGAGCTAATGCAGCTGGTAACAATAACTGCTAAATAATAGGTGAAAGGAATTTAATTGTAGCGTAAATTATTCTCAATGGGAATTTCAAGGTAGGCTGCAAGACGTCAGGGAACAACATACATTATAGAACGGAAGTCCCCATTCATGGCTCAACATGCAAAATGAAGTTCCGTAGTTTATCAGATAACTATCCTTGACAAATCTACAAGACACATTCAAAGAGATATGAATTTCTTCAGGGCTCCTAAGACATTAAAAGGAGATCTCCGTGCGGCAGGAATGATAGCGCTGCGATAAGAGATTCGCATATATAAAAACACTATAAACCTTATACACAAGGCAGCTTATCGCGATTTAACTGTACCCGTCGTTATACTACTGCATAAAGGTTACCAAGGAAAAACGAAAGAAACAATTTCCAAAATTACGCATTTCACACCTAGAATAGACTCCCTGTTTTTGGCAGTGACGAGTCTTGGTTGTTTTCAACGCGAATGCTGCGATCCCTGGCGTACACTGGTAGAGTGGGATAAGTCCCACTCAGCGCAAGTCTGATAGTGGTGTCTGGTTATGTTCAAACACTATTTGAAAGGTTTGGTAAGCCAAGCTAGCCAAAGTTTTCGTTCCCGCTAGGTCGGCGCCAGCCTGCCTGTTAAGGCGCGACAGGTCAATGCATCAGCCAATCAACTCCTGAGAATTGTGACATTACGTTTTACTTGTCACTTTCATTAAATGGTTCATTGGTGGATAAATCGAACAATCAATTCAGTCGCTAGAAATGAGGTGTCAATCAAACTGTCGGGTGTCATGTACAAATTTTTTTTGAAGAGCTACATTTTCCACACGTGAAAGATACAAGTACACGTCCCCTATAATCACGTGACTCCTATTAACATTACTGCACGATTCATAAAATTCGGAGGTCCTAGAGATGACACTTTTCCCTTGCTATTTCAAATCGAGAGCTCCCAACAATTTTTTCTTCTTCTTCAACTTAAAAAGAGGCGAAAGGTCCACCGGTTATCGAGCAATGATCAACCCCTTTTGAATTTGAGCGATTGTATTTGTTATCGATCATTATACCATTTTTTAGAAGTGATAATCAACTTGCGTTTGACCAGCTATTTACTAACTGAAGGATTTTGACAGTAGTGTTCAGTGGCCGATCTTCATGGTACTTGAACAAAAACAATATATAGTGTTTCTTTGACAACCATAAGCGCAGTCTATTTACATTAGTGACTACCGATCCAAGGCAAGCTACCGTGCCGGGTTTACTTGAAAAAACCGACCGTTAAACTATAACAATTTGTACCACTAAATATAATCATCTACTTTTTGCTGGACTCTAGTTTTTCTTCATGTATAGTTCGACAGGTGGAACGTGACCAATCGATAGAAAGAGATAAACCAGATAAGCTCATGCACGCACATCTAATTGCGTATTTTAGTTTATCTGTCTAATGCTACCAGAGAAAAAACATTTAACTCCAAATGAGTTTTGTTGAGCGCTCTTTCAAGAATTTGGACCTCGCTTGCCAGCATTCAGCTCGTGTTAACGCGCGTGGGCGCGAGTTATTCACCAGAAGGTTCTGACGTTGCTCAAGAGTATGACAAGAATACGCTGTTATCTGACTCTCGAGTATTCGACCCTAAAACTAATTTGCGTAGCTGCATTTTTTTCCGTAGACATTTCGACGCGATCCTGACAACCTGTTTAAACTAGATTGGAAGATGGCAGCGACTCGGGGTTCTGAAGTTCAAAAAATCTCAGCAATTCTGGCAGCAGTGATGGCCGTGGAGTTTTGAAAGTAAGGTGGATCGCACTACCTCGAAATGAAGTACTAAAACTAAAGAAAAATATTTATTCTTATTTGATCGTGATGAAGCAAAAGTTCATAAACAAGCAATAAACCTAATCGGTCTAATCACCGTGATTACATTTACAGAGCATAAAGGAGAACCAGATAAGGGTAAATCGATCGCCTAATTTACACTTTAACAAGAGATTGTCAATGACAGTCAGACAAAACCTTAAGCGCTTCAACTAGAATAGATTTGTACCTGTGTCTATAGTTCCCGAGTGTTTCGTACGTTAGTTGTATCTTTAGTCTTGAGCAGGCGGGGTGCTTCATTAAATTTGGTACCCAGCTGCAGCAGAGTAATTACTGCGAAGAAACAAGAGTGTTTTCCTTGTATGACCCGGTCAAAACCCACGTGTCCAAAAAATTACAGATATTATCGCACGCCCCTAGCGCCTCTCGATGGATCCTTTCGGGGTTTTAGATCCGAATCGTGAGCAAGTCCACGACTCCGGAGTTTAATTTTACCAATTTTAAAGGCATTCTATTTTCATTAGAGACTGGTCACATTGATTTACTTAGGGATTCTTAACAAAAATCATCGTAACTGCATTACCCGTGTACTAAGAAGTTATGAATTTTTAACAAGAAAGAGTCAATTGATAGAGAGATAAAAGTTTTCAAAGAGCGAATCGAGCCGAACCTCAGACAGGAGGGAGTCAGTCCATTTAAAACTAAACAAATAAAAAACAATTCTTTATACAAAATTTTGAATTTCGAAGTCAGTGGTCTACCCCCTATAGCGAAGTACGTCTTGTGCTATCGAATCGTTTACAGTGAAAAGGGATGTCTTAAATTAGCACAAAGGAAAAAGGTCCCTAAACTAGAGAACTTGGATTTGAAATTCTGTAATGAAATATTCAGATAGCAGATTTTTCTCTGGTCTAGGAGTGGTGAAACTAGCGGTTAGGTCAATTTAGGCAAATCGCTTCGAATACACGACGGTACTTGTTGAGGCTTAGGCCTAAAGTGCGAATAATTAGACGCCTTGAAATAGCCAAGGTACTCTTTGAGCTTTTATCCAAAGTGAAATTCACCGCATCATACATATTTGATCAAGATTCCTTAAAGTCACTTAGATGTTAAAAGAGAAATTAATTCAATTGAATACAAAATACGTGTATCTGTATTTACCGGTGCGTCGAATGGCAGCTTCATGATAGAGCAAGGGGCACAAATTGCCAAGAATGCAGCACTCTTTACTAACGCACGCTGACGTCATATTGAGCTCCTCTTCGAAGTGTTTTTCGTACAGAAGCGTACTAAATTCTCTGATCAAGACACCAAGCCGTGCAAAGGACCCGTTCTGTGACAATCGAAGCGATCGACTAACTATATCTTACTTACATATGGAGACTAAATCCCCTATAACACATATGCAAGGTTTTGTGAGGGAGATAACTCCAGAGAGGAAGGGGTTATCAGTAAGATACTTCGATTCTGTAGACTTTGTGTACACGTTCGCGATGAGATCTCTCAATGTAATCGCTGTGATACCATATTGAGGTATTGCTATTTAAACACTGAACTGTTTATAACCGTCTATTGTATGGATGTTTTGAGAAATTAATATCAATAGTAGTTTATTTTCAACTTTACCGCCCACCAAACACAAGCAATCGTCAAGAGTTCGGGATCAATTTCGGCGTCAAAACTTCTACAGGGAAATATTTTTGACTTCTGAACGCAAGCGATAATTTGCAAAGTTCTCAAACAGGAAACCGCCAAGGTTTAGATCTGATATAGAGGCTATATCTTACTCAAATATACGGTCTCAAGGTACAATTCAGAGATGCCCATCACTCGTACAAGAATTGTCTTGCGTCAAAATGTCTCACATGATTCAACAGTAGAGTTTGCTTTAGTAGCGCGATACGTAAGATAACCTGACTAGTACCTAAGATAAACGCCAAACACGTACAAAGATCAAGTTCATATTTTGATTACCAAAACTAACTCCAAACTTCCTGCGTTCTTCACGGCTTAGTAATTACAGTGCCTAAAGAAAACACTTTGTTTGGGTTTTCTTCTCAAAACAAAAGAAACACCTTCAGGTGTAAATATCACAAAACTACGGACGAGTATCAAGGCTCGATATCACGCTCTTCATAAGATTGTTATCTTAAGCGCAAAGCGGAGAGAGGAAAAACTTGATGGTTTCTATCTGTCAGTTTGCATCTAAAACTCTGTTCTACAAGGAGAAATTGTTCCCATATGAAGTTACTTTCTCGGCGGTAGGTAGGAAGAGGTTCATCGTTGGAGGCCCTCTTGTCGCCATTATCCATTTAGGCTCTCGTCTACCTCCAATTTCAAAATTTTGACGAAAAACAGTTCCACTGTTCCTGCTATGAACAGCGGAGATCTTGAAAGACGTATTAAAGCCAGCGCTAAATACGCCAGTTCATAAGACTATATTTATTAACTTCCTAGACTTATGAAGACAGTAGAGCCGCTAATGCAAGAATAGGATTTTGGGCTTCATGACAAGTCAAATTGATGAGAGTTTTCATCTCGGCTCGAGGATCGGGTTAAGGCAAATCATTTTGGTCTGGCTGACGGTGCCAGCGGATGCTTAACAGGGTTAAACGGTTGGTCACAGAGTATTTTGTTCGACCATCTGTTTTGTGTTAAAAGGAGTTATTAAGACCGATGAAAAGTAGCAAAAATGTCCTACAAGAGGCTTGTGTTACAGGAAGACCGATTAGCGCCGAAACTTCTAAAACAACTTCAGCATCCAAAAGCGTAACGAAAGGGGCTTTAATCCGATGCCAGGATGTACCGCTCTGAAGAGACTTTGGCTATTTAAAGATTAGTAAATATTTAAGATCAACCGCAATGATTTCGTCCTGATCATTGTTAAGAACTCTGCTCATCTGGTTTGTATTTCTTTAAAATATACGGAAGGACATAATCCAAGAAACGCTTGGATGTTCTCTCATTAGCGGTGAACACCTGAAAAAACATCGCAAAGAAAACCGATAACGATGGGCATAGAGCACCGCTCTGTATCTCACTAAATGGATTTTCCCTTCTTAAGGACATCTTATTATCATTCATTCTTCGCTGGCTTAATCGTTTTTAGTTGCGATACTCTGAGTTAGAAAGACCAGCTTGTGGTCACCGTGTAATGTACTTACAGAATTCCGCGCAAACTACTTTACTGTGTGGACACTCGAACCATGAACACTTCACCTTTTTTCTACATTTCCCTTGCATTATTCATGTACGAAAAATATTCAAACATTATTTTTAGAGCTTCTTTATTGCTCTGCCTCTTACGAAGCATTAAATTAAGATATAAAACTTTCAATTACCGTTAGTCTTTAACGTTGAAAAAATGTGAAGTGTTCACGGTTCGAGTGTCCGCACAGAAAAAATACAAAAAAGTGTACATTTTATTTGTACAGAAGTACAAAAAAATAATTTTATAATTACGGCTCAACCTTTGGCTCCCAAAACCTCAGAAAATGCGGTTCTATTTGCTAATAGACAAAAATAAAGCGAATATAATATAAAATCCTAAATTAGTATTTAGGAAATACCTTTAGTAGACGATCGTCTGTTTAGCATGACAAAAGAGGTGGAATTTTTAAACCGTCTTCTTGAAAACTAAAAGCCGATAGGATAAGGTACACAGGACGTGGTTTACAACATGGATCAATAAAAATGCCCTCATAGATCTTGTTTGTAAATATGGAGAAAATGAAGAAAATCAAAGAATAATTTCTAAATTTACTATACAATTGAAGACAATATTGATAGCATCTTTGCCTGTTTGACTCACTTAGCTTTTGTGACAAGAAAGCTTAAAAATCAAGGTTGCAATAACGAACATCACTCGCTCAAAGATAAGAGCTGAATCAAGTCAAATACTCTCTTTTATTGTCAACCTTTCTTATCAGTTTTGTTAATTCTTGTCCTCCAAAACTCATTATTCAGGCTTCTAAATAAAATGATTCTGTCGAGAGTTGGAACAGTTATATAAGTTTTGTTATTTTTTCCACTGGAACTAAAGAGGGTGGAAAATAGAGCGACTCAAAAATGTTAAGACCTAAAAATGTACAGGATTTGTCCGCCGTTTTATGGCTTTTTACGAGATAATTTCTGGGCTCTTTCAACGACATCTTCATTAGAGAGGAATTTTTTATTTGAACGTTTGTCGAAATTAACTTTCAAAGATTGAAAAATTCAATTAAGCTCTTCTGTTGTTTCAGATGAAGTTCGAGATTTGCTTTGTACAAGTCAGAGATAGCTTTAACAGATAAAAAAACTAGTTCCCCTACGTGAAGTACTAACAACATAGGTAAAGAACATTAATCAAACAATGGTTTTGCCGGACTTCTAAAGCACGAAGCAAGCTCTGTCGTAGAGGAAATAATTCATTGTCAACTGACAAGATAAAATATGAAGATTAATGTACTTTTGGTAAAGGAACGCGGTTTTTAAGTGGATTTTGTTTGAGACATGGAGAGACGAGTCGAGTCAACCGTTTACCTTGCTCTTGACTAAAAAGAATTCGTTTTAAGAAGAAAAATTCAATCATATCCTAAACAGGAGAGTAAATATATATCCAATAGCTCCTTCTCTTTATAGCCCGAAATTTTTCCACTGGTATAATAATAATAAAAAAAAGAAAAACCTTAAGTCCTTTTTGGTGGGAACGTTAGCCTTGACTGACCATTACAACCTCGGATACCACATAAAATCAATCTAAAAATACTGATTGATAAACGACGTAGTCTATTTCAGGACATTTATTTCAGTTTTGAGTAAAGGTGTATACGTTTAACGGTATTTTTCCTTTGTTCTGGAAAAGTGTTTGCCCTGGGGTGATTTCAAGAACTCTGCTCAAGCCTAACATGCCAGTAATTAAAGCAGTCAGTACGCTATACATGTACTTTATAAAGTACCAAGTTACTTAAGAATACATCATGCTATGCTCCAAATTAGATTATTTCGCAGAGCCTGGGTCGTTTTGGAAGCACGAAAATCGGTCACAGATGAGCTAGCAAGCCTCTTGAAGACTAACAAAGCTAGACAATTAGACGCTCGCGTGCTCTGAAACGCCGTCAAACAACACGTAGAAATCTGTGGTCTTTATCTAATGTTTTCGCCATCAATACTCGCTCTAGTGACCTAAAACACTTCTTTCTTCCTCTTTTATTGTTGTCGATGAACAACAGCCCAGCTAATAAACGTGGTAGACCGGCCAGCCTGTTGCCATCGCACTTGCTGACCACGGTATACTCGTGTTTAGGGAGGGAGCTAAGGTTCTGGCGAACTGAATTCAGTTTACACAGCCTCGAAGGTAAAACCAACAACCACCACCCCTCCTGCTCGAGTATTCAGGCAAGAGGTTCATTTTATTTTATTTAATAGAAAATTCTTGGAAGGTCAGGTTGGCGACGAACAGTCGGCTGGCGGTTCCTTTGAATAGTTGACAAGCGCGATGATGTAAGCGAGCTTCTATCTTCGCTACTGCCACCTTTCTTAGCAAGACAATATATTTACTTAGCAATAAAACTTAAACAAGAGCTGGACAGTCGAGTAAAGTCCGAGTAACCAGTGGTCCTGGATGTGCTTAGGTAACTGATTGAGAACCCGCTCGTCCACCGGAAATACCTTCGACTTAGCTCTAAGGACCTGATCTGCAGCTCTGCCTAGTTTTTAATAGGGTTTAAGGGACCTAAAGTCGAGTCCCCTCCAGTACTTATCAATCATTGTATCTAAAATCGATAATTGCATAATTATCACATTTCTGAATCTAAGCTTGATACAAGATGATACGGTGATTGTACCTACCGGGATAGTGACCCGATGCCTGGTCAGTCAGAAGAGAACACAATTCACTTCGCTCTAATCTCGTTTTCTAGCGCCAGAACCCGCCTTTTACTAGCACGGCCACAGCAATGTGGTGGTTTGCACCCCAGAATTTATTCCTAAACAAAATGCTAAATAATTCATTGTTTGTCGTCTAATTTCAATAGCTTTCACCCCCTTTTCTTTTGGTGATTTTGTATTAATAATTGTTTGTTGTGTGCGCGTTTGGGGTAAATATTTCACACTGTTTGATCACTTTAAAGCGGAAACGATTGTGCAAAGTGTGAAAATTCTCCAGCTCATTCTCAAAGTGTGAATCTTTTGAGCAAAGGCATTTATAAACTGTGAACCATTGTTCTCTTATTGAAAGGTTTTAGCGGGATATTAATTTTTGATAACATGGTTATCCGGCCCTATTTCGCTCTAATTGAGTCAGAGTAAACCTACTTTTGTAATATTATAAAGACGTATGAGTTTCTGTCAGATGGTGGCTAGATTTATCTGTGAGCACAGTACCACAGTCTGAACTAGCTCTAAGAAGTTATATCCCTCTCATAATGGCGTAAAAACCATGCGTATCTTTCTACTTGTAATTGGTAATTAACCAACCAAGACTGAAAAAAAAACTCTCTTTCTTTCTCAAGTCCACGACTAGCGGAGCCTCAAATTCACCAACTCAAATATGCACCTTGAAAAGAGTGACATGAAATTTGCCTCAACGCGACCACTAAAACCCTCAACAATTAGACGAGCGGTTTGAGAAAATTAAGGCGAGTGCATCTGCAAGTATTAGTGATATGAGAGAGAGGAGCTGTCTTGGGCTTGTAATGAAAAAAATACTCGTAATTTTACAAATGGAGGTGTCTTTGTCCAGTGCGTGACAGTCCATACATAAACGATGAAGACAGCCATGATGGTCTAACACAGTTGTAATGGTTCAATAATAGGCTTTTCACAAACACACAGGCAGCTGTAGATCAGGCCACGAGTCACTCCATTGAAGACAAGCCGTTTTTTACTACGCCATTTCGTGTGCTGCACTGCTACACCGAGTTCTGTTATGACCGAACTGACAGCCCAAACACACGTTAAATCCTGTGTCTTATGATTACCAAACAAACACGATTGTCGGAACTAAGATATTGGATTATCAAAATCACTTAACGATAACGCGGACAGATTCAATAAATTTCGGGGGAGCGATGTATAGGTATTTACGAAATCGCCTTGTTGTTCCTTGGCCAGGGCACTGTGATATCGAGATAAACTCATCAAACCCCTGGTGGGTATTCTACTGATACACCAATTTTCGCTGATCTGGTTGATTAAAGTGAAGTCAAAACGCATCTTTCAGCGCAACGGCTCGAGAACCCACAATAAATGGGTTTTTAGGAGAATAAAGACCCGGTTAAAGGAAGATGAAAACTATAACGAGAAACTACTAGTTATCCAACACAATGTCACTTGTTTATAACTTTTCATCGAGGGCAAGCAAAAGTGAACCTGCTGTCAACTAGAGGAGAATTCTAGGAGATTCTAACTCACCTTAGGCAATTCTAAAGCTACCAGAGATCAGAAGACGGAGCTGAAGGAAGAGTGAATTATTCAGTAGTAGGTTGTGTTTAAGTGAGAAGGGCTAGAGTTACATTCTATTTATATGATTTTTGTGTTTGGGCGCCGATTTGGCGCCATAAGACTCGGTCCAATTCAGTGCTTTGTCTAAGTCCCGCACATGCTTTACTATGCCGACTACCAAGCACGCAAGATGTAGCTGAAATTTTCGTATGTAGCGTAAGTATTTTTACAGTCCTGGCTTCCAATGGCCAGTTGCTATAAAAAGGGACGGAATGGAGCACTGTCTTCTTGGTTTGCAAAGCCACTCATGGCAAACTCACTCACGGATAGCGAGAGAAGTGTGGCGCCGTGTTCTTGTGTTGAGCCACAAATAAATTTTGATCACATGCATTGGCCATGTGAACGAGTCCGTGAGCAAGTAACGTTTCTCGACTGGGTGCGAACGAGTTGCGAAAATTGTCGTACGCGTAAAAAGAAACACTTACTTGAATATTCATTGGCAGCTACACGTAAAGACACTCGCGAAGACCTTTGTTGACCTGTCAGTCAACGGAAATCGAAAATGTTGCCGATGACATGGAGTAAGCGGTACACGCAACCAAAGCCAAACCATATTCTTCAAGTCAAGCATCCCTCAAACCATAGATATTTAGATTTGCCCAAGTCCCGAACCAGTTTTAAACGTTTTCATCCGTCCCTCAATTTGTGCCCTTCCGGTCGACGCGTAAAACCAACTCCAACTAAATTAAAACTCTTTAGTCATAGTTACCAGGGTCCGCTGATTTTTCAACACTGAAACTCTTAGAACTCCTTAAACTATTTCTCGTTGCCTAAAAGCCATAGACGGAATAATAAATTAAGTGTCAGAATTGTAATTCAATTTTACCCTTTTTATGTTCGGTTATTATCAGTTTTGGGGATTCCAAATTAGCTAAACAGTAAAAAATAAATGATATTTGGGGAAAAGTTCGAGTCTTATCAACTTGACCATCAATGGCCTACCAACCCCGAAGTTTGACCAAGAACAAGTGAATCAGATTACAAATACTATTTCAGTCGAGTCTTGAGGACGAAAAATCTAAGCAAGCACGAGGAGATCAAGCTACTGGAAACCCATGCAGTATTCTGGTAAATGAATTGTTTGATCTTCATTATTACCATTACTTTTCTAAGCATCTGCCCTCTCCAGAACATTCCCCCTAAGTGTTCAAAATTGCGTTCAAACATGGACCTGTGGTCTAAATTGAAAATAACAGAATTCTATTATAATTGCTCCACCAACCCCCCCCCCCCCCCCCCCCCCCAAAAAAAAAAAAAAAAAAAAAAACTAGAAAACACCAAATTAATAACAGGGTTCGCAATGCTCCTAGAATCCCTGGAAAACACCTTTAATTTCGAAAATTTCTTCCAACTCCTGGAAAATTATAATTTTGACACCAACTCCTGGAAAATTCCTTGAATTTTCTATTAGTATCGTTTAAATTAGAAAAATAAAAATTGGTAAATTATCTGACATGAAATTTCAAAGTTAAGAGCTCTGGAATTTTTATATTTATACCCTGGAAAACACCTGGAATTTTATAATTTTCTAGTAGTGCGAACCCTGTAATAAGATAATACCGATTTTGCAAACATTTTGTTTACATAATCAAGCTAGGACATGTTTGTGACATCTGGGAAGCTGAACAACGCCGTGTCCTGCTATATAGTCCTAAGGTATAACGACCCAGAAGTAATGAGATCCTTTGCTTTTGACATTGATATGTTATAGATTGAAAATTGTTTGAATTACGATTCTAATAATCGAGACTCTAGGCGCCAATGAGTAATTCTGTGAATCTCATCTCATACCAGCCTACTCAGTCCGCTTTCAGGCGGGGTTTCCTTGACAGAATCACACATCCCCAGAACGTTCCATCACTGAATTCGCACTGACTTCAAAAGATGAAAATAAGCTGTCGTTTTATATGTCAAAAAACCCTCTTTTACCACAAAACACCCCTTAGGAACACTGTTTTGGGTCTCGATTAATTATTTTTTAGCCCAATTTGGGATTTTTTCCCTGGGTCGTTCCAATTAAGAGCAAGTAACGCAAATAAGTTTGGCATAATTCTGAAGCTTTCAGAAGTATTTTCTTTAAAGATTAAGTTGAGTTTAGGACTTTTGTGTTCTTTTTTAAAATGATTAGTCGTTAAATAGAAAAGAATTGTCTCAGAAATGACAACCGTATTACGTGGTTTGAGTCTGGTCAGTCGAAGCGCGGCAGACAAAAAAATCATTGGGTAAACTTTTCACGAACATTTCAAAGCCTTAAATTCTACTTAAAGTTTTAAAGTACGTCGTAAAAAGAGACTCGATCAGGAGAGGAAATTGTTGAAAAAAGAATATTACTAAAGAGTTTTAAACAGTGCGTGAGAAATCGAGAGAGAAAGTCACTTTTACGTGAAAAAATCGGCAAGGCTGACTAACGATCCAAGATCCTAAAAAATATATAAACCGCACAGTGACAGTTCCTTGATTTATTTAATCTCAGTTTGATTTGATGTGCTCCTAGATAGGGCTTGTTAGTCCTTCGGCCGCATAAAGTTCGCTCTTTGATTCGAATGACTGCCTGTTAAACTTATGTACGTATAAGACCAAGCTCAAAATTGTCATTGTGCTCATAGAATAACAAGCACCACTATTCGAATAATACCCTTAAGCTTTTATCTCTGATAAAACCAACTGATATTTCAGCTTGAATTTCATAATATAAGTTTGGAATCTTACCTCAAGATTGATTAGAAAGTTTTTCCAAAAAGTTAGGTCGTTTTGGAAATTCCTTCATTGTGGTTTTTGTTTTTTATTTCAAGGGCTTCGTGACTATTACTAGTCAGTTACGCTTTGCGACTGTCAAAGGTAGAAATCCTACCGACACTTCTATACATCAATATCGAAATCAAGGAAAAAGTTTTTCTTCATCCATAAAAAGAACAGAAATTCTTTGTTAAGTTACATTTTAAGATAAAACTGAGATTAGAAGTTATGAAGAGAGAAAAAAGGATAAATGGTCAAAGGGAGGCTTACTTGGTTGTGAGTTGGTCGTAATCCTTGATCCGTTCTGTGGGATGCAGCTCGTGAAGTGAAATACACCCGCAGTTGGTATGCCTTAAATCAGAAGAATCGATTAACTCCAATAAATTGATTCATTTTGAAGTTACTTATAACGCAAATTAACCAAATTAAAATAAACCTCATTAGTATGCATGGAGACCGTCTGTTTATTGGGAGATGAACAGAAGAATTGGGCCAACGAAAGGCCCGTCACGTGACTTTTTAACAAGCAGCTGTCTCGCAGCGGTCGTAATACTTAGCTTTTTTTTAAGGGTCCAAAGAACTAAAACGTACTAATGAAAATGAAATTAATAAAAGTTTTGTTAGAGAGAAAAAAAGGCAAAACGGTAGGAATAATGTAATAACGAGATGAATTCTAAAAGAAATCCATCGAAATTTGACAAAAAACTCACTCGAAGTTTCATCCAATCCACTTCCAAATGCTTTTAATTCTTAATTTTCACGAGGACTTGCTTCTAAGTTAGGATCTCGCTATAACAAATAAATGAAAGTTGAACTTTTGTCGAGTCTTATCTATACAGATGAACCGGAAAGAAGGTTGACTGAAAGGCATTTTCCATCTAAAATCGAATTCGCAAAGATAACGCATAGTATATTCTATTAACTCTGCATATGCCAAATTATTTTTAAGCCAGATTTTTTGCCAGTTTAGTTCGTTTTCTGATACAGATAAGGTGGAGATAAAAAGAGCAAATTTTGTTTTTATTCTTATGTCTTCGAATGTGATAGTATCCAAGTCTGGATTTGAGCAATCACTAGGTTGAAGACTTGAGCGAATTTGAATGACTTTCTTTATATTAAAAAAATATAAAAAAAGAAAAATTAAAAAGAAATTAAAAAAAAAAAAGCTTTTTATTAGTAAATAGCTCCTTCTGGGTTTGAAAAAGGTCGAAAATAAATTCAAAATATAATAATAATAATAACCTTCTAATTCTCGGCTCTCGAAAACACGTTCACGTTGTTTGTTTGTTTGTTTGTTTGTTTGTTTGTTTTTTTTTTGGCGTTTTACTTTATTCCTGCGTCCATTAGTGCTTCTATATTGGACGAGCAGTGCACGACTTGAAAGTTTATGGCATCACAGAGATTCTTAATCTGTTAATCGGTAAACTGAAAATAGCAAGTTAGAGGCTCGTATATCTATCTCGCTGATATCAGTAAAGCAATATTATAATAGCGTTTTTAGGAATCATTGATAGAAAAACTTTCGGTGATTTAAAAATGTGTGAAAAATGCAAGAAGGAAGTGATAGGAATCCCGACAAAAAAATAACACTAAGTAAAACAAAACGGTAAGAATGGAAAAACTGAACAGAGGGATACGTTTTCCTGGCTCTGCGTTATCAGCAGATATTTTAGTGCTTACTGTTTCTCGTGTAATGGGAAGAATTCAACGTAGTCGAGGTTGAGGTAGAGAGAAATAGCGACAGGAATTGATTCCAAACAAATCTTTACAAATACACTCGCGAAATCGTCCGCCAATTTTGTGTCAATATTTTAAAACCGAAGGGTTTTGCTAAAGCACATAATATTTATCTTGAGCTTCAGAGTTTAATGAAGGGTGGAAATAAACGCGTATCAGGTCATTTTCGAGCAAAACCAGACACGCTGTTTGCTGACAGGCTCATGGAGGCGTTAAATGAGAGAGAAATACGAGTGTAGTCAGGAAAGGAATACGTTTGATCTGGGATATCTTCATTATCATGTTATGGTTAGCGCTGAAAAGTGTTGAAATCTAATCCTGTCAGAGAGAGATCAATAGCACGAATCTCGCTACTGATAATTCGCTATTGAAGTCGCAGACAAAAAGGACTTGTACCTTTGCAACGTAGAACTTGAACCGCGAGCGAGTTATCAAGAAATTTTACAAGACGAGTGATGGACTTAGCGAGATGTCATTTTCCAGCGCCACTTTCGAGGCCAGGACTAGAGCAACTGAAAAACCAGGGCAGTACAACGGTGGAATGAATATATATTAATGTTTTTGTGAAAAGAATTGTTATAATTAATTTCTAATGATGTTCCTTGGAGTCATTTTACGGCCGTTTGTACTTAGAACAATGTCGATGAGTTAAATATCCAGCCCAGCCATTTTAGGGAATTTCTTTCGCCGTTCAACTATTGAAAATATCAAATAAAAACAGAACAGCTGTTGAGAGCCTCAAACTATGTATAAAACATATTGATAAACCTAGATTTTTACTTCGTTGAAAACTGTGAAAACATCGATCAAATTATCATGATGAATGCAACTGGATTGATATGCTGAACTAGCTGAAATACTTTTGGCTCCTACGTACGTTTTCCCCCCCCAAAAAAAGAACAAAAATCCAATTAGTCAATTTTCTTATTATTATTTCGTAATTTCGTAATAATAAAGAGGACGTGCTATAATTACCTTTCGTGGTCAGTTATACACAAGACTTGATAGTTGATACCGTGTACTGTGTTAGTAGGACTGGGATTCCCTACTTACTTTGGAGTCTACAGTACTCTCTAAACTTCACTTCACTTCAACTCTTGGCTGCCCGCTCAATAACTCGATACCGTTTTATTTTATAAGGCCTATGACACCATAGTGATTCTGATTTGTTTATTGTAACACTGGGCGCGGTTCTCTTTTATTATTATTATTATTATTGTATATTATTATTATTATTATCCCTCGCTATTGGACTACATTATTTCAAGATCTCCTATCGTGGACATTTTCCTGGAAAGAAAGAAAATGAACGAGACTGAAAGAGTTTTCCATATACTTTTTTTTTTCGCTTTTAGAGCCGGAGATATTAATTGAGTCTTGTCCCAGCCGAAATGGGCACTCATTTTCTTCCCACGAAAATTGGAAGATAAGATCAAGCACTGCATTAATTTTCATGAAGGAAACTCATTTCCAATACACTGCCGATGCCACTGATTCTACACTAGATACGAGTCTGTTATGACGGTTTGGAAAAGGGTTTTCGTAAACAATTCGGCAAGCAAACTTGACTTCCGGAAACAAGTCCCGTATTGAAGTTTTGAAGCGCCTTCAACTGTAGTTTTGGGTGCTCTTTGCGCTATCACTTCATCTTTACTATCTCTTATCTCTGTGGGAGATGGAGTTCATCTTGAAAAAATTGAAGGTTTTGAAGAAAGTAATATCTCAAATTTCCTGTATTTATTTTCCTTTTCCGCGCTTTTAGAATCAAAAACTGCTGTACTGAACAATGGAATAGCTTTGACCTGAAATTCGAACTGCGATTCCTGAGAAGAACTTCAGTTGTGTTCGTTTTAAAGATCTACCATCTCTTTTCATTATCCCTTTCTTCTAAAACAACTCTTTCCAAGATAAACCGGGAATTCCCACAACATTCCCTCAAAAATTGGCGAAACTAAGAAACAAAGTCTTTCTCGACTTGTTTAGTAACAACAACAGACGAAAAACTCCCAGACAATTTAGAAAAACAGTTATCAAGTCTTGTGATGTTTTTTTGATGGTTAGAAAGACAGCTGATTTGTGATAGTTGTTCTATCTTGCCTATGCCAGCAGTGGACCGTCTACCACATCAATATTCACACCTCAGGGATCAGAGATCGTTTCTGATATGCGTAATGTTTTTCAAGAACAGTTCTTCTCTTGCGTAAATATTTCATAAATGCACGCCTATATATGACATCTTGTTAACATCTTGTATTCCCAAGGTTTCAGCTGATCGCTACAATCGATCCCAACCGACCGACATTAACTAACTCTAATACTTTCAAACTTCAAAAGACTAGTGCTTTTATTTCCTCTTTTTGTTTTCTCTGTCTTTTCCCCCCAGTGAATGAATGACAATATTGTACTCATCAATCTTGATAAGTTTGTTAGAAAATATTGCCAATATTATGAATCAAACACGAAGAAGTTTTCATCAGGTTCAGATGGAACGATAAGAGATAAAACGCATCATTTTGGTTTTTCCCTACAGCTAGATTTTTGCCTTTAGTATTACCATTTTGATTGACACAAACCTTACTTTAACGTCTCGATAAGACGATTGCTCTTTGAGATTGAGAGTTTGCATACATTTAGAAACGGAATGCTTTTTACTTTGGAGTATTTTGAGCACGAAAAAATGAATAAGTCCCAAACATTGCCATAATTTCCCCTCTTTTTCCGCTCCTTGCCAAACGAAAACAAAAGTGTAAAGGAGTAGGGGCCAAAGCTGTATTCCTCCTGTTTCTTTATCTTAATCACTTTTTGAGGCTTCACGTCTTTGATTATAAAGTGAGATCATGCAAAGAATAACGGCAAATTGTCAGTCCTGGTCAGACCTGCGTAGTGATTTGATATCTATGATTAGTCACGATTTCATTGTCGTTATTTTAAAGAGCAAGTCGATCAAGCTAATGGGTTCTACGCATTAGTGATAGATCATGTATGCATACAGATCATTGAAACACCGGATTCAGCTCTGGACACTGAAAAAAAGAATAAGAAAAGCCAGTCACACTACATTGAGTTTTAGTGTATAGAGAAATGGGACATGATGCTGTCACTAGCCTAGAAGTCGGTATGAAGAGTTCAATGCACTTTCTAGCCAAAACAATGACCAAACGTGTCTCTTGAAATCCTCCCACGCTTGTACTGAGACCTTGTTCCCAACGTCCAAACTAACAAACTATATTCAACTCTGAATTCACCACAATAAACTATTTCGATACCAAGGACTTCAGGAGGCAGGGCTCATTTTTAGCCTCATTGTTTCACTTACATCTATAGAAAACTGTTTCTTCAAAACATAGACTACCGCTTCCTCTATGACTTATACCGTGTCAGTCAAACCCACCAAGTAGGCAATAGGGGATACAGAATTGACCTGCTATCAACCATAAAGTGTTTAGTTTCCATCTAAACTGCATGCTTTTGCACGTACTCTTCAATAAACATTCCCCCGATGCTTATACTATTTATATTTAATATTCATTTAAGAGACTAATGCGGTCAAGAGCACTGTAAATAGACCGTGTTGTGTTATCAGAATGCAGTCTGTCTTTTGAAGTATTTTCTCGACTTAAAAGGTCACTGGTGAGAGAGAGAATCAACTGTTCTCGAAGTTTTTCCAAACACTCAGATGTTTCCCTTGGCCTCTAGTTCATGTCTAGTTGTTGTTGTTAATTACTTGAGATATTTCCCCCTCCCTAGAGAAATTCACTTAATTTTTTTAAAGTATTATTTTAACCTAACGACCCTTAATACAATGTTTGTTTTTCTTCCAATTTTGATCATTTTCTAAGTTGACATACACTCTATATGATGTTCTTTGATGTAGTTTGAACCGACGAATAGAAACGTAACAAAAAGATCATCTTGATGAAGACTTGCTTTGTTATCAAGAGTTTAAACATGTTTAAAAGGGCCCTGACCAAATAGATATGATCTTTTTTCTGTTGAGAATAAAATATATCGCTCGTTCATAATGATAATAATAATGCCGTAGTGAGGGTTGATCAAAAAGTGGTCCATTTTTGCAACATGGCCATGTTATCATATTAGTGCACTGATTGGAGATCCAGCAATTCATCGTATCTCTCGCTAATGTCCTGCACAGATAACTCTAGTATCGTGCTCAGAATAAGTCGAGGAAATTTGGTTTGTTCATAAGCTGGGTTCACTTAATCCTGTTTATTTGTGCTCCACATGTTTTTCTTGCTTGACAATGGAGGTCAGATTGCTGTTCAGGAGAAATCAACAGGAATCGAAGGTGTATGCACGGTTCCTCAAACTAGACGGGAAATATCTGCACATCTCACTGATTGATTCTCCAGCAGAAATATCATTCTAACCTTTACATAGACCTTATCAAGAACACTGATTTCTTTTTACTTTCTTTTTGATATGATTACCCCGTGAGAACTATTTCTTCTGCCCCTTACATTGAACTCAAAAAGTGACAAGAAAGGTGAACTGCGTCATAAGTATGGTACACAACTTTTTCCTTAAAATAAAAAAATCATTCGTACTTTTTGATGATCAAAAGCAATTTTCAGCAGGGTCTTCGGCGTCTCTCGGAATTTTTCTCTCGCACGTATTTTTTTCGAGGTGCTGGTAAAACGTGAGTCGTATTAAGTTGGCTTAAAATGATAAGGGTGTCATTCCAAAACAAACATCGAGTCAGGCCCGTCGACTCGTTCGGCAACGATTCATCAAACATGCGATGACCGATATGATTCTAGTTCATCCACAGGGCAAGGCTATCTTCATTGTTTACAAGCATTGATATGAGTTGATTATCCCACCGAAAACTATATCTTCCTAAACGCTTCCTAATTGAACGAGAAAACATGGCCTAGCAACTTTTTCACGATTTTTTAAAAAGAAAACAATTCCAGCAGTCTTGAAATTCAGTGTCACTGTTTCTCACTTATTAAACGCGTGTGTTAATACTCCAGGAACATCTATCTCGGGACCGAGTGAAGGTATGGCTCAAGGTGGGGCTTGTGGGGCCGATCTCGTAACTTTGAAGGCATGCAGAAATTATGAGAGTAAATTGATTAAGTTGTATTCCAGTTTGGGACATCATTGCGATAATTCCAAACGCTAAAGATGCTTTACATTCCAACATATTGGATAAAAGAGGAGAAAAACTGGCAGAAAAGGTGTTGATTACCATTTGTTTTATGAAGTTTTGATCTAAAGATTAGAGAAAACCACAGCTGGGAGAAATTTTTTTTTCTGATATAGGCTGTCGGAGTTCTTCTCAGACACAAGGGGCTGAATTCCTTACGTCAGCTTGATCAGACACTTCTAGTGTCGTGAAGAACGAGGACTCTTTGAAGTATTTTTACTTAGTTTCTGATTATATGGCACTTAGATTTAAGTTAACCACGACTACAGACCCCAATACTGAACCGCTATTACGATCCATCAGTTTCATTGAGCACAGCACCATCTTAAAAACTTGATCTAAATATTTCAAAACCTCATTTTCTAATCAGATCTTGAGTTACTCAATGAAAATGGGAACATCAAGAGTCGTCCTTTGAATGAGAGCACATGCCGTCTGGGGATAAAATCCTAGAATTCCCCGCGTCCATCTACAAGACATTTCTTTCAGTACATTCTTAAATTTCTGGCCCTCTATTTTTTCAAATAACAAAAGTTTCGTAATTAAGCTGGTCGGGCTACATTCTTATCAGCTCATTTGAATCAAATCAATATATTTTTGCGTCTGATGTAGGGTCAGTCATATCTGCGTTGAATTTTAGCCGCCGACTCTACGGAGTCAGTTGTTTCTAGATCGAAATACAGTTAAGAGAGCCATCTTTGCGGATTATCTTGGAGTTTAATAGCTAGAACATTAGTTGATATGATATATGATAATCTAATGATTGGAGTGAACACGGATGGCAAATGCTTTTTGTGTCTGTGATTTCGAAACCACTTTGGAGCCTAAAGTTAATTGATGTGTTTTCTTTCTTTCTTTTTCAAAGATGATATAATAATAATTACGTTTTTTGCTTATTAGGAATAATAAAGATTTTAAATTTGACTGCCATTAACGTTTAAAAAATGGTCAAATGGGCGGGGAAAAAGCAGAATTTTTAGAATATTCAGTCACATAAAAATTGTAAATTTTATAAGTGACCGTAATTTTAGTACAAGTTTGTTGAAATCTTATTTTTTCTTTCTTCTTTCTTTCTTTCTTTTCTTTTCTTTTCTTTTCTTTTTTTTTTCCAAAAAAATATCTATGAATTAAGAAACGATAAACTTTTTATTTGGTTCTATTTTATCTAAATTCCTCAACGAACTGATTACTTTGCCAAAAAATAGCACGCTCGATACATCCACCAGTTAAAGCGAAAGCACTTTTTAACTGAAATACTTTCAATGCGATAGCGTGGTTTTTAGTAAAACCTCGGAGAAATCGGCTCGATTTCTTTTAGAAATAAGTGATGAAAGCTGCAAGAGAAATATTTAGAACTGATTTATTGAACAGCACATAAAATGATGAGTTAATTTTTGTCATTGTTCTTTTTTTAGCTGACTGAAAAAGAGATAACTAAAATGCAATATTCCCAAGTCTTAATCGAAAACTCTAAGTTTAATGAGTTATTTTATCGCCACGCAAGACTAGGGTGATACAATGTTGCTGCTCGCGTTTCAAGCTACAATATAATTTAGGTTAGTCTGGTAATATATTTAACAACCGTGCTGTTGTTATTCTGATTTCCTGGTCTTTGGCTGTTGCTGTGATATTAATGATTGGAACCTGACTTAAAATGCAACACGTGGACTTTACCATTAGAATGGAGCCTGTGTGCAACGAGGAAAAAGCTACTGATTGAACGAAAGCGCAGCATTTATCAGAAGAAGAAGAAAAAAAATTTGTGTGACGATATTCGAATGAAATCAGAGGATTGCGCGCATATCAAATCCTAAAAACTAGACATTTACGCCCTTTTTTTTTTTTTTTTTTTTGACAAGACAATCTTCATTTTGACCAAAAGCGCAATCTTCATTTTGATGTCATTTTTTTAATCATGATTGATATTAGGTGACATATTTAGGGTTTGACGAAGAAAAAGGTGTGTGTTTGGTGTAGCCATACCAGTCTTTAACGATGCGGTATCATTTGGTGTTAAGATTTACACTGTAATCAACGGCGGGCAGAGCCTGTAGTACTACTCTCCGATAAACCAGCCTCGTCTGGCATTGTTCGTGTAATTCCAAGAAGCAATCATTTGCGCAGTTATACGACTTGTAAAGTCCTTCTCGATTTCTTATATAATCAAAATTCATAGCCAAAAACAAAGATACACAATACTTCCTAATTGAATTATGTGGAAAGTTTGTTTAGTTAAATAAAATAAATAAATTTTAAATTAAATTAAAAATAGACGAAAAACGCTGATCCTCAATTTTAAAAATAACTAAACATCTAAAAGCATTTTAAGAAATTTGTCCTTTTTCTATTTCAACTATGTGTAGTTTTAACCCCTTTTTGTCAAACTTTATTTGCATTTGTGAGTCATGAAAAAGGATTTCAATTCCTTATCGACGTGACGTCGCGAATTTGTTGAGTATATCGCAGTAGCAACCATCCTCTGCATTTCGCTGCACTTCGCACTCAAAGAATTACAAATCTACGCTCCTGAAAACAACTTGAGTATGAATCAATAAAAAAATTCTTTTGTAGCGCAATTCGCACACGCAAAAATAGGATCTACTTAAAAATTTTAACGAATATTTGACTACAATTCGATGACAATAATCGAATGTGTTTGGTATTCAACTCCATTTTGGAAGACAAGACGACACGTTTTATTCATATTCATTTTTTTATCTTGCCAAACGCTTTGAAAAATCTTTAGTCTTGCAGTTTCTTGATTATTTTAACTTCTTTGAAACCTTTTTTAATTGGGAACCCTATGGCAGTACAACGTGGTTAGCTCGACACACCTCTATAAGCCTTCTGTAATAGGTATACAAGCCCTTAGGCTGATCTATAACGTTATCTTTTCCCTAAACTAAGTTTATAAGAATCAAATTGAACTTTTCTTTCGCTTAATGGAGTTTTGAGTTGTTGATATTAATTAAACGAGAAAATTAAAGAGACAGAAAAAGAGGGCAAAAAGAAGGAGAATTATTAAAAAATCGCGATTTGTGAGTTCAGGAAGATTTTCTTCATTGTAATGCTAAAAAGAATGGAAAAGGAAAGAAGGAAACTGTAAGAAAAAATGAATAAATCGAGCGTTAACATCTGCACGTTTAACAAGAGCTCTGATAATAAACGCGCTATTTTCAACGACTACCCCTTTTTGTCAAATTCCCTTCGTATCGCTCAAGACAATATACCAACTTCTAGATCAACTTCAATATACATTTATATATCATACATAGGAATATCGTGCGGAGTTTTTGATTTACTGTCGTTTCTTGTAAATAAAGCTTTTAATTTCGTGTAAAATGCCAAAGGCCGAACAAGAAAGAAATGGCAAAAAGAGGGACATTTTGTGACTGATAAGATTATGCTGGGCCTAGGAAATCTCTGGTCGGAAGCGCCCAGCCAAAGATGTCCAAGATAAAAAGCTTCCAAGGCAGAGGGCACGATTATGGCCTTGATAAGTTAATGTTCTTTTGAAGGTTAATGTGTGGGCTTTGTCCAAGCTCACTGATCTTTTGTTGAAGTTTTCTTTAGCAAGCAGCTGGATTATTTTGACAGTACAGTGGCTAAATCAACTTTGAAAGGCAATTGGCAGAAGCGAACATCTACAAAGCAGAAAGTAATGAAGATTACGAATTAATCTGCAGCAAATAACCCAATCTCCTTAGGTGTCTTTCTCTGATCTGTTAGAGGTTTTGGCTCTTATTTTCTAAACATCGAGGCTTATTTGATTAACGTTTTGACAATCGCTTTTTTGGCGATCTTTGTGCTACAGACACAGCCTATCTTGACAGAAGGAAAAATAAAATAAGTACAACTCTTTAAAGAAAATGATTTGTGTGTGTGTGTATGTTTCAATTCTGCCATTTTTACGAATTTTTTCCCGATCTGATCTAAATAAAGGGGGCTTTAATCGATTGGGGAAGAATAGTTTTTGACACATGAAATTTGAGGGCACTAAACACTAAAGCCCTCTTACTCCGCATTACTTTGACAAAGGGCCGTCCAGACACATCTTTTAAACTTCAAAACTCAAGCTTCGCCACGATGATATTCAAGGTCAAATAACGAAGTTGGTCTATTCCTTTTAACTCAGCTAGAAGATGTTTCTCTCGGCAGATGTGATCCTGTATTGTTGGAAGAGCTAATTTATCGGTCATACGCAATTTATGTTTTTGAAGTAAAAATTCAACCGAGTCAATATTTGTTCTAACTGCATAGATGAACCTGTTTGGGGCTTTAGTAATCAGCCTGTACCCTGCACGTGCCAATTCAAAACTGGAGCTGCAGAGTGTCTCGGAGAATTAAATATACAATGGAGAAAAGGCTAACAAATTCATTTAGCGGGCGTTTTAATGTTGGAGCATTTTAATTTTGTTTTTGAATGAAAGTCTGTTCCTTTGTTGCTTTAAGTACTCGGACTTTTTGTTTTAAATTTTCTTTTATTTCAAACACATTTGCCTGCCTTTCGATCAAATGCATTTCAACTTAAGATGTCATGATTAATGCCAAAGAAAAAGAGTTTTTTTACTTTGAATTTAGTTTCTTCAAAATTCTGACAAACGGTTTTGATCGCAAAGTAAAGTAGAGTAAAAATTCCCTTTCACTAAAAAATCATACTGAAGCCCAAGACACAGACAGCGCGAAACATTTACTCTTTCCTAACGTAATGTGTAGTTATCCTTCAGTTTCGGTGACGAAAAAATCCTAAACCGTATACAAATCTAACTTTTATTGTACACTCAAGGAATTGGGCAGTTTTTAAGAAAGTTGTTAATTAAAGAGAACACCGCATCTATTAAAAAAGCCTTTTACATCCGCGAGAATAACTTTTCGTAATTGTTCTAGCACTCAAAGCAAAACAACGAGTACGGAACAGCGGTAAACTATTGGTAATATGTTCGGGGGAAAATATTAAAGGCGCGAAATAACTTTCTGAAAAATTATCATAGTTTAGGTAATCAAAAAAAGTCCTGCCACAAGAGCCATTGTTATTTTATGGGGATTTTTTTTAGGTAAAGTGTGGGAAAATCGTAGAACAGCGATATTCCATGTTTCCCATAGTCATCTTTGGCTTTTATTGTTATGAAGTTCTAATCCTTTAAGTGCTTACATTAAGGGTTTCTGATTTCTCGAGTAATAACACAACGGGGAAAGTAGGCCTATGTGCTTTGTATTTAACTAATGTTTTTTTTACAATCAAATTCATTAACCAGTATCTCTCTGGTACATCAAATTATGTTTTCTTCATTCTGGTCGTTTTTTCCTCGTCTCTCCTGTCGAGCTCTCGTGGTATCCCGTTGTGTTTAATTGCCAATCAGGAAAATCCAATTACTGGCCGCAGTTTAGGAAACATTTAAACACTTATACTTTTGCCTCTAGGGGGTTAGTTCACCGTGTTCCTCTTACGATGTTAGTACACTTTTAGCGTAACCTTGACTTCAAAATTGATTTAAATCCCGGCTGGATCAACTGCGTTTAAAAAGTTCATGAGGACCAAGTTCATCCATATTTATTGCATTATTGACTGATCCCCAGTTTAACAAGTTCTGTGCCCGCCTGAGAAAATGTAGGATTCAAAATAAAATTTCAACTACAAGAGCAAGAACTGTCTGCCTCCCCCCTCCCCCGCCCACCACACACACTTTTTAAAATAATCGCTATGTTCTTTGAAAATGTCATTGCGTCATTATTTGTGGGATATTGAGGCGTAAACAAGCAAACAAATACACGAAATACACGTGCTCATAACAACAAACTCTTCGCTGTTTGATATTTATAAAATTAACAAGACGACGGAGCATTTTTTTTCTAGTTGGTGAACAACTGAAAATATATTGTTAACTTTATATTCTGTTTCATTGAAGTTAATTAAATTAGCAATTGATTAGAGTGCATACCATATATCCGTGAAAAAGTTAACTAACAAAATTGTACAAATTAGTGCAAAGCTTTGTATAGAACTCTTATTACTGAACTCACTAATTTGTGCATATTTTTTGTGCAATTTCTTACAGTTTTTCACGGATGTATAGTATGCACTCTATTCCGCATATACCGGACTTGCGTAATTTCATAAAACCTCATTGCTCGTCCATTTTGCTGGATAGTACGAGAATGTACATTAGTGCTAGCGGAGACGAGATCAGTGCAGTAAGGGTGGTATCCATGCCAAAAAATTAGCAAGCTAGACTGATTGATTACAGTGCGAAATAAATTAGATTATCGAAATACAATCACGTATGAGAGCCAAAAGCCCAAGGCATGGGCACACTAGCTACGTGGAAGACTTGGCCAAGTAACGAATCATCTTCGATCACGTCTATAAAACTGAAACAAACTATGAAATTAAATTTACTTAAGAATATGGCTACAAAAATGCAGCGTTAGTGGCGAACTGGGTGGGGAAATGGTGTGATGATAATTGCGTTTTTTTAGCTCGAATTCATTATCATATCCAATAAAATTGAGATTCAAAACATTATCAAACATCATAGATATGCGTGATAATTCGAAATATAAAAAGTTTTACAGATGCACTAAATCTGTAATAAATTATTTCTTAGATGTTGGACAAATTGCATGCGGATAATCAGTACAATCTTTAACTTTTTTGCTTTTCAGTGTTTCTGTGCACTTGTCTCTGCATGCTTCTCAGGCAATTTAATTTTCGAGTTGTAAGAAATTGCCCAATAGAATCGCTTCGATTACATCACGTATCTAAACGACACAGGAACAGACATTTTGACGATGAGCAAATCTTATCTTTATGGACCTCACACATACTAAACAAAATCAAAAACAACAGCCTAGAAACCAGTAGAATTATCAGAGGGTGTTTAAGGTGATTACTAAACTCTAAGGACGAAAATATTCCACAGTAAATGTGAAATAAGATAGACGTACAGGGCTAAGGATATCTATAGATGCTTTAACTGATTGCAATTCTTAGCTTTTCATTTCAAGCGATTTGAAAGAATCTTTTTAACTGATGCGCAAAGATTGTGACAGCCTCTGCAAAACTTAAACGGTTCCTATCAAATGCTATCAAAGCATTTGAACCAATATGTTTGCGAACGTGCTCAAGAACCTCGGCTAAAGATGCTCAATTAGCAAACTCGCTTCCGAATACTTACTTTTTCTAATAATTTGCTAAACTCTGGTTTCCTCGTTGCAAGAGAACCCGCAAAAGAGATAACGAATGTATCAACAGACTTCGAGATTCCTAGGTTAGAGTTTATCTCCCCAAGCTTTTAAGAAATGACTTAGGGTTATGAAGTGACGAATGGCGGCCTGACGCTCCCTCTCAGCCGCCTCTGGCGCTAGTGCAATTACTTGGCGCATCAAGGGAGCACTTTGTTCACCGGCCGATAGGGATCATGCAATCAGTAATAGTTGTATCCTAACTTTGGCGCCATTGATCTGGGGATCGTGACCGATAGCACTGAAATGTGTTCGTGGCAGATAAGAATTTACTCCTTGGATTCGTCATGTATGATGTACTGAAGGCAAAGTAGTCGCGCGCGCTCACAATATCCAGACCAATGTTGGCTGAGACTACACTTTACCCCATCAAAACTTAACGACAACAACGTACAAACTAATTCAGAAATAATACAACTAAATACTCACGAAATTGCATCCTTTCTCGTCACATCGACTATATTTATCTGGAAAATTGAGAAAATTGAGGTGCGATAGTAGACGGTCTTCGAGAGAGATTACGAACGATGGGCTTTACCGAGACAAACGTAGCGATCACGCGAAGAGGATAGCCGAGCATTAAAACGGCTTAATCGCGCTGTAGTGTAGTGTAGTACGTATGACTTATGCACTTTGCGCTTATCAGATTCTGTTAGAGAACTTTATGATAAGGCCTGTACACAGAGATCGATGCTTTGCTCTTTCTATTTATAATCCACTATGATCGTGAGACTGATCACTTTATCACGAGGATGGTCGACACTAATCTTGTCAGATGTGTCCCAAGAAAATCGCGATCTAAGAATTTGTACAGCTGATACTTGTTGTATTCGCCTTGTGCTTCTTTAGATCGCTCTGGAAAACGAAGTGAAATTCTCAATCCTTAAGAGATACTTAGAAAAGAGAATAAAGCATTCGAACGAAAGAAATTGGAAAGAAGAGAGAAGCCAAAAAATGAGAAGGAAAAAGGGGAAACAGGACAAGAACAAGAAAAATAAGAAAGAAACAGAAGAGATGAAAAGAAATCGAGAGAAAGAAAGAAAAGGAAAATAAAAAGGGAGAAATAAATAAAAGAGAAATAGAAAGAAAGAAAGAAAGAAGGGAAAAAGAAAGAAGGGAAAAAAAAAAGAGATGGAGAAAAGGAAAGTCAAAAAAGGAAGACCACATACAAAGGCAACGTGAGATAGACATATGTATGCATATCGCTCTATTTAGAAGATCAGTCAAACTTTACTATCACACTGAACCTTGTAGGTAGGCTGACTAAGATAGCATAGAACCAGAGTGCGTAGAAGACAAGATAGCATCAGTACAGATCAAAAAATGACTACAACCTGTAAAGCAGTTTGATCCGTCGATGGCAGAAGTTGGATCGTTTAATTTACATCTTATCAGCCAGTACTCGAGATTGATCTAAAGAACGCTACATTTATGAAAAAAGTAATTGGTAAAATATGTAAAGCATCTACTGTTCGGTAGGATTTTATTAGGCACAAGTGGAAACTAATAGAAATGACTAAAAAAGTCGAAAGTGTGTCTTGAAATTCGCATACCTTTCAGAGACGTCAAATATAATTTCCTTGTAGCATTTCTTCTCGTTTGATCTTAAGGGGAAAAAGACCATAGAGCGGCAAACTAAAGCAGTTTAATCCGCTTAGCAATTGTTTGAAATAAACTGAGTTCACGCGATTTCAATTGTTATGGGTGCAAAAAATTGCCCGAGTTTGATTTCCGTCCTTCCTCTTCGACCTACAACACTGATCATTATAATCTAAAATAAGGGAAAAAAGCACTTCAGTTGGCGGCAAACTTTCATACAGTTTGCTGTCTCGACGGGAAAATATTCTATCCATGTAAGGTTGATAAGAAAATCAGTGCCTCTTTTGCGGTTCAAATAATAATAATAAAAAATAGAAATGTCTTAGGTGTCTAAAAACTATTTGAAGACTTTGACAAACTAGTGACTCGGAGATATTTCATAAGGGCGTGGTGAAAATTAAGTATGAAAAAGAGTAGAAGTAGCGAGTCTGAGCATTCCAAACTGATTACACAACTCAACCTATGCGACACCGCTGAAAACTAGTCGACTACCGGCCAAGTTTTTCGGACGGAAACTTTTAACAATCTATGATGTTTAATCCGTCAACTTATCGGTAGTATTTCAGAGGCGATGAATGAATAAAGATCTTGTCCCAACACAACTATTAGAACTATATTGCGAAGTGTTTAAATTCAGTTGCTATTTTGTAAAGGAATGACGCATGAACTTCAAGAGGACTCGTACACCAAAGTCACTTGAAATGGACTCTTCATTCTTAGCTGAGACAACTATTGCTGAGCAAGACTGATTACATCATTCCACAGAACTAAGGCGGACCCAAAATTCCAAGACAATAACATACGTAAAACAAAACTGTTCTGAGTACGGTGTGTTTGAACATGCGACATGCTATCCTATCAGTGATATGGGCCAGTGTATAACGGTCTGCTATCATAATGAAGAATGCAATAAAAGATAGCAATGACTAGTAATAGCCTTGCATGATAATGGTTTGTATCATATCTCAAGATGTGCCACACAGGTGTGTGTGCGTCCAGGTTCATGTCATAATAAAATGATCTCTGATATGTGCCCAGCCTAGCAGCCTTCAGCGCTCAATCCGGCCTTTCTGACGCTAGCTTAGGCTAGCCATCGGAAATACAGTTCTGTTTTCATGAAATTTTCAGACTTCATTTTGGCAGGGATTTTAGTGGATGGGTTTAGACGTCGCCAAGTTTATGTCCAAATTCTGAGATACAATAGGTGTGAGGAGGAAACACTTGTCCGCCCATTTACGCGGGGGAAAAAAAATCTGGAGCCGGGCTTATTTTCCTGTTAAGGACGCCAACGAGTGTTGAAATGTCTGTTCGAGTAATACTGCCTTGTTTTCTTTAATAATGCTTTATTTTTAGGCAATGCATATTTATATCCCACAGGTAGTTGTGCGGTGAAGAACCGCGACTGCGATCGCTCAAGGATCGCTAAAATCTTTTGACCACCAATGAATAAAGACATCGATATCCTCGGGTATATTTAGAAATCTCATTTTTATTGAAGAATTAAACAAAAAGAGTCAGGACAGGGGTCAGTGACACGACTGATATGACGTTTCTTGCCTCGACTGATAACTGAAAAACGAGGAAATTAGAAGGAGTTGAAAAGAATGCGAGTTGATGAAGCTAAGGATGTCAGGCAATAACAACAAGATGAAACGTATGTGAGGTTTTGATGAGTTTTGAGGGCAATAACATTCCACGAAACTAACTTCTGCAAAAACGTCGGTCCACAGCCAGACTATTAAACAAACTTGTTTGTATTCGTTTCACCGCAATTTTTATGGTTAATAGATTTTAAAGTGAACCGAATATGATTGTCAATGTTATGCTATATCATCACGGACAGTAGTTGATGGACGAAGTGACCCGTGTTGGGTGTAATAAAGCTGTTTGTTAGGATCCAAATGGCAAATATTTAGTACCAAGTAGGTTTTATTCAACATGATCATTATCTTATCGTGTTTGCCGGGAAATCTGTTTGTTTTTAGTCTTTAGCAATGAAAACCAAGTGTTTGCACAAACTCTATGGAAAACAATTAACGAATTGTTGGAAAATTGCTCTGCGCTTCGTGCGCTAAAGCGGCCCGTTACGGGGTTTTAAACGAGACGCCTTTCTTCCCCATTAGGAGCAGCAATTTTTTCATCCTTGAATGGGATGACAATTAAACTAAAGCGATTCATTTTGAACTTCAAAGTAAATCAGCTGCAAGATAACAGTTAAAGTATTATTAGTCTAGATCTCGAGATGCAGATAACCACGACAAGTCAAGCTTTTATTGATCTCTCGTTTGGGATACTACACATGTCATGCATACCGGAATAAATCTCGGTTACTTTCTTATTCTCCAACAATACCCTGGTTATATTTTTCTACGGATTTCCTTGAGAGTCGAAATATCACTCCCCAAAATTCTCTGCATGTTTGGAAGCGTGTTTTTCTCTCTCCTATGGCTGCCACATCCAGGTAATCCTCGAGACACAGAGACGGCATTGCAAAATGGTTAACATTCTTGTAGTATTTGCAACGGAACATGACCCTCGGGCTTAGTGAAGTTAATACTGATCTTAAACGCCCTCTCAGTCCTTCAGGCTCCTCGGAACATTTTGAACGTCTCAAGTCAACACATTAACAGCGTATCACTGATGACAATAACATTACCGGTTCTTTTAAGGCCATTATTTGTGGCTGACCGAAGGGGTATAATGGTGAGCCAGAACGGATGACGTTAACACTTTGCATACCGATCCGGGCACGTATCGTACCAATATGTTTCTTGACCTATTGCAGGGAAAGCCAGAGGCTACAATAACCTGGCTCTCTTCCATCGATCTACTTATCTTTAACAAACAACATCGGTGATTAAAGCTATGCTAAATGGGAATCAAATCTCTTGGAAAATGATGTATGGGACAAGAGCGTCATAAAATAGGCTGTCCGTAGTAGTAAAGTGCTATATGGAAGTATACTATATAGAGTAGTTGACACATAATGTGATACTCAGAAAAAATCTGAGTCCCTAACGGGATCCCGTTAGATTTTTTCTGAGTATCACATTGTGTCAACTCCTTCTCTATATAGGCTGTCCGGTTATTTTACTTTGTCGTTGGGTTCACTTCTCTGTTTCTTTAAGTAGACCAGATAGACAAACATTTCTTTTTCTTCTACACCCCCCCGGACCACCCTACCCCACCCTACCCCACCCGCTAACACATCCACCTCCTACGAACTGAAAAGGCAAAGGTTCATTTTCTTACGTGCTTCCCCACCAATAGTTCGTCTGTTTCGGGGCTCCGGTTTCCGGATCAACTAGATTCATGTCAACAACAATAGCGCAGGCAAAAAAACCTTCCCTGAATTTCTTGGAGGCTGAACAACAAATAGGCCCAAGCTGAAAAAAGAGAGACAACTGGAGAAAAAAAGAGAAGAGACTTGGAACCGTTTCAAGTCCAAGATTATTTCTCGAGTGCGTTCAAAGTGGCATTGTCATTAAAACTGTAAAGTTAAAGACAGGTCAAGCATGATCCATTGAGAATTTAAACTGTCGTTTCCGTGAGCCAGAGATAAATGACACACGCAAAGTGAGGTGTTTGCCGCGCGACGACATCGAGAGAAGGGAGGGCTAAACGCTCGAACCGGAATCAAGACCACGATCGAAATAACAGACAAACGCGAATCCTGAGCTTTTAGAGAGAGATTTAGTTCAAACGGATTTTCTAATTATCAAAAAGGGGAGGGGAGTTGAAAGAATTTTGAGGAAAACATGGACATAGTTTTCAATTCACTGCCATTGACCATTTCTGTGTACTTTTTTTAGGTCTTGATTCAGAGTGTTAAGAGGCCAGGTCATTTAGAGTCTCATGTTGCTGTTTCTGTTGCCGTCTTGTCTGTTCTCGGGGGCTATTGGTATTCTTTCATTACAAATTCTGGCTTGACCCTTGACTAAAGCAAACCCACAAACATTAAATCAGTTTAACAATCGTTAGATAGGTCTTCTCTGGAGTAGCGGAAAATCTAAACACTGGAATTTACATAATCCTTTAAGATAATAAATGATTAATAATTCATCAAAAATGAATCAACTTGAGCGTTGTCATTGGCTAAAATGATCGTGATAGACGAGACAAAAAAAGAAGAGAAAAGACCAGGATCAAAAAAGGAGGGAAAAAAGGAAGGAAGGAAAGAAAACAGCAAAGTGCGAAGTCAGTAAAAAGAAAAAAAAAAAGGAAAAAATGCAAGAAATAAAGCAAGTTTAATACAAAACTAAACACAGCTCTCTTTTTTCATACAATTTTTATGCGAATTTTTTATGCCATCTTTACAGGTTTGTAGTTAGCATACTAAATATCTATCTATATAGGAAGTGATCTCCGGATAAACGAACATCAACAATTATTATTGGCTTGATAACGATTCAACAATCGGCAGAAAAAATGAGACCAGAAACATCTAGTCTCTAGATAAGCAAAAAAGAGGTAAAAGTTCATGTATAATGCGATTTACTCGAATATAGAATATTTCCTTTCTCTACGGGAAATCTTGATGAGTAGTCGCAAAGAAAAAGAACCAACGAAAAGATATGCTGACCGTACCTGATAATCACCTTTGATTAAGGCGAGGATATGATAATAGGGTTCTCAGAACAAACAGGGTAAAGTTTTTGTATTTATTTTTCGCGGAAATCAACTTCGTCAGAGTAGAGTTTATAAGAGTATTTCATTGATAACAACTGGAGTAGATTCTCCATGTTATCTTGGTTTCAATGTAATAGGATTATCAGAACGCTAACCGTGTGCTAAAGCTCTGTGCATACGTGAAAAAAGGCTATGTTTTTAATTAATTCGTAAATGATCTACAGACGATCCTATAATACTAACCGACATAGGAGCCTTAATACTATTAAAGACTCAACGGCGAAAACCCCTTAATAAAACCCCAGTGATCTCCAACATATTGATGCATCTCTTCCAAATGATTGGTCCTTCGGTTCTTATCGGGCAAATTCTTATGTTTAGTTCTCATATAGATTTAAATTCGCTTGACAAAATGCGCGTGCGCTCTCTTAGACACATCCTGTGTTCACAGTTCGTACTCGGCATCCAAGAGGCTTGTAGTTTTAATTCACTGAGCATTAAGTTAACACCAAGATCCGGTCTAAGTCAACAGCTTTACATTAACTCCTAATACTCCAGACTCCTCCTCTTTCGTCTTTGCACTGAGTACACTACTAATTGACCGCGTCATAAAACTAAGCCTGAAGTGAAAGCGAAAACGACGAGTATTTTAACACGCAATTTTCCCCCTGTCATATGGATCCCTCACTCGAGCATTCCCAGACAGTTCAGGTTTCACTGGCTTTTTTTTCAATAGTCCAAACACCTGTTTGAGCGATATTAGTGGATCGAAGCTTGCTATACGAAGTACTTGACAAGCTTTAGTCCTAAATGGTGTGAGATCATACCTTTTGTCTGTGGGATAGATCCAATAGCGAACCGTCAAAAAGCACAAGGAATGGATCGCTGTTCTCTAAGAGTATCCCGTCGTTCTTTGTTCTTTGTTCCTTCAAAGCCTTTGTGTTTAGCGGTCTTTGACGTAGGCGGAGTTGTATCAACGCTCTTTATTCTCCCTAAAGAATAAACTCTAATCGTTGAACTCCTAACCGCCTTTTTAAGCTTTAAAGTGCAAATTAAACGTACCAATTACATGCGCATTTGTTATAATGATCTTCTTTTTGGCCTTGAATTCAGTCGCGCTGTTTTCCCTTCCCGTTCAGGGTTATTCTAGAGCTATACTTTTTCATTGACACGTAAATTTCCAAAGAACGATGAAAAAAGGGAGTAAAAATAATACAAACAGCTTCTGCGGAACCTCTCTTTGCTTTTTTTTGAAAAGCCATAATCGGTGTTTGGGTTATAGAATGTGATAAAAATGCGGTTTTAGCGGTGTGACCGCCATTACTACCATAAAGTACAAGTTAGGTTATGAACACACGGGTTCTTCTTGCCGCAATGCAGTTTCTTAAATACATTTTCGAATGTTTGTTCGAATTGGTATAAATGTAATCCTAGAATGAACAATATAGAGGAATTCGCTATCAAAGCGCATCTTATCACATAACTAATCAACTCATTAGAAATAAAACGTGTAGAATAAAAAGTAAGTCATGAGGAAAAAGTACTGACATTTTCCTTTGAAACAAATAGAGAGAAAAACCATTTTTTCTGAAACTTCAAATTTAACAGCTATTTTCAAAGAACTCGTAAACGGCGGAAAATATTATAAAACTACTGACATGTTGACTGAATCAGGGACGAAAAAATGATTTTTATCGAGGACATTGGCCTTTTTCGACTTCCTTCTTTGGCTAATGCAGTTGAATCAGATGTAGGTTATGGGCAAGTGAATATTTGGGTCATTTTTCTTTCTCTACGTACTCAGAAACCACGATGTTAGCAAACAATGCGTATAGTCGGGTGTAGTGGCAAACATAGGACAAAGTTTTCAGTCGCTTGTGTATTTTGTCACAACGTCCTCTATGTCCTTTAACATCTAATTTGCTAGGAGCAATCCAAGTGCCCTGTAAACAATGCTAACCCAACGACCTGCTATTCAAGTAAGGTGTTAAACTATTTAGTTTGGTAATTGGATTAGCGCAAGAGGCAAGGACAACCTCAAGGCCATTGTACAGGACGTTGTCCTTGCTAAACCAACACAACCGTAGTCTTGTTTGCTCGTCATTAATTAAACGGCTTTTAACTAGAGGAAGCAATCTGAACAGAAAGGTTTAATTCCATTCATCTTTACTTCCAATGGATCAAAAGACAAAATAACGTCAGTTGAAAAAAACTGGTTTTCTCTGTCGAACGGACGGCGTTTTGTTGCTGAGCAAACAGAACGGGACAGGTGAAAAAACCAAATGAAATTGAATAAAGACTTTAGGAATCAAATAATAATTTACTGGTAAAACCAATCTTGGCTCCTTAATAATCAGACCGTTTTTCAGTGACTTTTTAACGAGTAATCGCGTAAACAAAAATGAATTCACACAATCAAGTATTCACTGTAAACACAACTGGTAACCAACTCCTAATCCTGCACTTAGAAGTTCAGAATGTGTTTCCTTTGAGAAATGTAATTAAAGGATTATCCTAACACATAGGAATAATATTTAGTACGAAGGACACGTGCACTCGCTAGTGCACGTTATATGTTCAGTATTTATCAATTGCATAAAGATTACTTTCTTTGTTTTTAGATCAGAAGAAGAAGAAAAACGCGGTTAAAATCTCAACGATTCCGAGGCAGACATTAGAGTTGAACTTAAACAAAGAGTTCATAATCGATTACACAAATACTTAATTCAATTTTAAAACATCCAGCATCGTCTAGGTAATCGTTACGTTCGATTACTTTTATCCGAAACAAAAACAAAATAGTTCTCAGCGGTTTGAAGCCTAAACTTAGTTCTCTAGACGTGAGAAAAGAATTTTAAAAAGGTCCCAAGCGTAACTTGAGATGATATTTGGGCTAAGTAATCAGCGCAAGAACCAAAGCCATTGATTGCAGCTCTTTGTTGTGGTCTGCGTATACAGATTACGACAAGGAATTGATGTTTAGGTAATTGGGAAAACCTCACTTCCTCAAATGTCACTGTAGATTTTCTGTCATTTACGCAGTCTTCGCACAGGTGGCAATGATAATTATGTTAAATTATGCGAGGAAAGGTATCCGCTAATCAGGATTAAGTAGTATAGACTGTGCTTGCAATGTGCGCATCTGTTACGTAAGTGCGCATGTTTTCTGTCAGTAACCAATGCACCTTGCTAGTAGCGCCATGGATAACTGATCCATAAAAATGCCAATTTTTAGGCTAATAACATAAGAATGTTTCTCGCAATTTGTAGCACTCAATACGCTTCTCACAGTTAAAAAGTGTTCTTAAACATGTATGCTTTAGCTTTGAATTATGAGACTGATTATGACTTTTGTTAATGTCCAGCGTTGAGGAGTACGAACGTTCTTGAGCAGAAAAAAAAAAACCAACCAAACAAAAACAAAACCAAAAGAATAAGTTAAAAGTCAAATGAAGGTGGAAATGAAAGATAATAAAGATTAAGGATAGATAGGAAAGAGAATGAAAGAAAGAAAACGGAAGGGAAGAAGGAAAAAGAAAAAGGAAGTGTTCCTAAAAGGAAACCGGAAATCAACTAGGCCTGAACATGTAGGGCCCATTTTACGCGCTTCCACCTTAACACTGTGCGCTCTCCTATCTTTTGTGAGTAAGCCCACGAATGTGTGGCGCTATGTGTGGTGTAGCGGCTGAATGTGTAGTTAGCTCTTTGCGGCTTTTGACATAATCTTTCCAAAATAGCTGAAGTCCCCCTTGTATGAGAAAGAGAATAGTTGTTCCCAATAATGCACAATTTGAATTCAATCATTCACAATTATATGTACAAAATACACCATAAAAATCTAACCATACAATGTCAGTCTAGTTTTGGACTTGGCAGGCGAGCTACAATATCACCATATAACCATGTCGTTCAATATCATGCTTGTTTATATAATATATTACTTGTATCGTAAAGCTAGTGGATCCCCAGTAAAATATTAGATGTAGAGCAAATACCCCCAACCCCCCCTCTCCTCCATCCTCCTAATCTCCACCCCTTTCCTATCTTCTACCTATTTTGGGATCACATGCAAGGAAAAAAGATCGGTTGGGAAGTACTACTTTATATATATATATATACATGCTATCATTAAGTACTCTAATATGGGGTTTGATAGTTGTGTTAGTTATACTGTCTAACCTTGTTGTGCACGTAATTAGTAAGGGTACTGCTCAGACAGGAATACCGTTCACAAGAAAAACCTTTGCTGAAGAGCTGGCACTCCGACTACTGACAGAATAAAGCTGAAAAAGACAAGACCAACACTATATTCAATAAAAAGAATGTGGTATAACTGCTTTATCCTGCCTCCTGTCAATATATTAGAGAGGATTTAATTTTGTATGAGTGGAAAACAAAACAGCAAATTCGTAGACGTACCGTGTTTTACCGCACGTTTACTTTAAGCGTCGTGATTGGATGAAATGCACGAAAACAATGGGAAGCCATTTTAGTGTTAAGGCATGTCGTACCGTGTACGTGCTGTAACTCAGTGTAGTTCGTTTCTCGTTCATAATAAAAACACTCTAACTTGCCATAATTCAGTAACGGAGCACAGATGTAAAAAGGAAAATGATGATCATAGTTCAACCATTTTAAAGCTGACGTCCAAAGAACCTTAGGCGCGTGCCTTAAGAACAAGACTTTTCTGGTGCCTGCCTCAAAATTCGGGTTCGAGGTTCTGGCGCGAATCAGCTTCTCTTACATACCTTTCTTCCTTTCTTGTTAATGGAATAAATAAAAGTTGGGTATTTGTACATGGCATGTGCGTACATTGCTTCTCTGAACTCTTGCGCGACTGCATTCTGCGCCCATTCTGCTCGCTTCAGAGAAACATTTTTCTGCAAGTGAACGAATAATACCTAAATTAATGAACTGACTTATGTTGTTAAATTCTAAACTATTGTTCCAATCATTCGACAGAAGGATTTTATTTTGAAGAGAGATCAGAGATCACGCTTTAAAAATACTAGTTATACAATGCTTTAGAGTGGCATACTATGGAATAGACTAATTCACTAATTCCTGAACTGGAGGACAAAACAATAACCACTTTTTCTCCAGAGAATTCAAGACTATTATTAATATTTCATTGTTTTGTGCTCCAGTTTGGGAATTAGCAAAATGGGTCTTTATCCCACGCATCACTTGTATTTTCTATGTGTATACAAAGAAAATACAAGTGACAAGTGGGATATTCCATGGTGTCCCACGAGAAGGCATTGTATAACTATTTTATCCCACACCATAGAAAATACAAATGCATGATGGGAAGGAAGAGTGGAATACTAATGAATATACAACTGCTTTCCTGCATTCTGATTGGCTGTATTTTCTATGGTGTGGGATAAATAAACTTGTTCTTTGTTTAAATAATATTGGCAGTTAGAGGGTGTTTGGAGAGGAGGAAGCTGGAAGAGAAAAATGGAAAAGAAAAATAGGGGAATTAGGGGAGAAAAGATGGTGAAGAGAGGAAAAAGAAATGAAAAATGGAGGAAGAAGGGAAGGAGAAAGGAAAGACAACAAAGGAGGAGGGGAGGAGAGAGAAGGGAAGGAAATATGCAGGAAGGACTGAGGGAGAAGAGGAAGGATGGAAAGGAAAGGGAGAGAATGGGAAAAATTAATCAAGAAAGTGAAGTCTTGCAGAAACTTTAATTTCTGTCCCAATAATTTGCCTCAGCAGGAGATCCTTACCAAATCAGCCAATGATAGCACTTTTCTGCAAGGTTCTTCATCATCTAAGTCAAGGTTTCCAAGGTCAATATGGACCTGACCTAATGACATATCCTCTCCAACAACTGCTTTACCGAATACATGCAATAGCACTGCCCTGTGGAGGGTGAAAATATGCAGAGTAGACATAAACAACAGATACAGTTTCCCTTACAGACACTATCATGGTCATCTCTTATGGCTGATGGCCCTAAGAAAAGCTGGGCCCAGTTGTTCAAAGCCTGATTAATGCTAATTCAGGTTTGATAACCATGACAGCCAATGTCTTCACATAAGATTTAATGCAGGCCCTGCAAAGGAGCCACCTTGTAATAAACTGTAAAAAATTGATTTTGAAATTAAAACTTTTATTCACCTTGATGATAGTTCTTCTTTCGACATTTCAAACTCAAATGTCTCATCAAAGATGGGATTTAGAGTATCTTTGATTACCTAAGTAAAGTAATGCCAAGGAAAAATATTTCATATAAAACACAAAAGGCAGGTTTGCCTCACCACCATGTGATTGTTTTCTAAATTCTGAGTGTTATATAGTCATTTTGTTATTAGTCAATTGTTGGTTCCATCCCTTCAAGAAAAAACAACTTCTAAACTCTTTGGAAATGCCAATGCTTAATTCATTATTCATATTAATTAATAAATTAATTCAAATTATTGGGAATAGCCACCAGTTCCAGTGCAGAAGAAAAGCAGGTCTTCAGCACAAAATGAGATTGAACCCAAAGAGAGGAGCACACTTAAATGTTGCATTAATCATTTTTTTAAAACCATAACCAAAAGACTTTTTCCAGTATGTGAAAACACTTTGATCAAATATCTCAGGCAGATCGAAAATGAGGCTATTTTGGGCAGTATGAGTAAACATCTACACAGCAAGTGAAGAAATGTTGGGTAATTCCAGGGCTCTTTAAAAAATTATGTTAGACATATTGTATTTTATTTTCAAATCAATTTTGCATCCCAAAACCAAATGATTCCTTTAAATATTCTGGCATTACAATCTAATTTAGTCAATTTGCAAGCAATAAATCTCCAAATCATTCTCCAAATATTTTATAAAGACTTTTTTCTTTAACAACGCTATTCCATGAACTTTCCTGTATGCCAAAAAGTTTTCTTCATTGTATTGTCTTTGATTTTGCAGTTTCCATGTGCTTCTACCCAAAATTGCCTCATCTTCAAGTCTGCCTATTATATATGATAAAGTGCTTGTGCAGAAAATGAAGAAAATGACTATTCCTTGTGGACATGCAACATTAGATGTTTTAGGCATTACCTTTGTTTCTTCACTGTATTTTAATCCTGATACAGAACACCTAACATAGCTGTCAGATGTATTAGAAATAGTGTTGGATGGTTTCAGATTTGTAGCACTGTTCACAGTCAGAAGAAGTGTGTCTGGATCTTGATACTCTAGAGTAACATCAAGTGTTCCAGTGATGCTGAAGTCAGTCTGGCAAAAGAATAAATGTAATATTATGAAATGCAAGGGCAGATCTAGTGGGGTGGGGTGTTCACATAGTTTGCTAGACCCATTAATTACAATCCAACCTCCCAGTTGCAAATATGAACCCCCTTATTAGAAATACCAGTATGAATTTTAACTGATGTTTTTTCAAAAGGCAATGGCATAGAACAGATGTTGTATGACTGTGAAAAGCTCATGGCATGATTGGTGCAGTAAGCATGCCTTTTCACAACCATTGGTGCCTTGACTATATTACGACCAATATTCATGATGTAAACTTTTCAGTCATACAAAATCTACTCTATGCAAACCAGGGGAAACAAGAAGATATACCATAGAAACAATTGTAAATTTATTAACACATTTTAAAGGAGAATTCTGAATTCTGAATGGTCAGCAAATATGGTTGCTATGGTTACCTGAAGTTGCAGCATGTACCAATCGGTATGTGTTCCAGAGTTAAGATAGATTCTTGACAGGTCTACAACAGCTTCACCATTGAAATCATCTTCACCAAAAAAGTCATGATCCCATATGGCTGCACAAAGTCTAGTGTTAGGCATATCAGCTTGAGGTAACTTGAATTGAAAGATTTCATTGAACACTGGGTTCAAAGTCTTCTGTTTGAATTTAGTCTTTTTACTGCCTTCTTCAAATCTGAAAGAGTATGGTAATTTTGGAAACTTTAATGACAAATTCTTCCCCTTAGTGCTGCATGTAATAATCGAATGATTGAAAAAAGACCATTAACCTTTACTGTGTAATGCATAGATAATGTACATTTTCTGTGTACTTCAATGGGGGAGATTGGAATATCTTAATGGAAACTCACTGAAATTTAAGGTGTGCAAATTTAACATCAATTGTCTCTCTTGGTGAGGTATTTTGAACTTCACATTATCAAACATACAATGCAAACACATATACAAAATTTCAGTTGTTTATTTTGTCTACAGTCAAATTTACAAATGTGTAAATAAATATGTAATTTATTAATTTCTTACCTGTCAGGGACAAGATCAAGAACTACATAAGGATCAGATTTTCCATTCAGATCCCTAGCAACCAAGTCCCTTGCACGAATAACCTTCACAAGTAATAGTTGTTCCCTGTGGTTGTATTTCAAGGCCAGCTCTATATCACCTTTGATATCACCACTATCAGCCTGAGTTACTGCTGGGTCCATACGCTTGAACATCTCTTTAACAAGATCAGTACTTGCAAGCTATCAGTCAAAAAAATTACCCCTACTGTTAAGCATTCCTATTCTTGATTGGTTAATTTCTAATGGTAAACAAGGGACCATACCATGATAGGATATCATTAGTGCATAGGGTTCTTTGTAAACAATTTTTCTCTTAACTTTTCTCAATTTCATAGCCTCTATACTAATTTTTTACTCCCTTACATCATGAAAAAAACTGATGATTTCACAAGTTTTGTTTTCTAATTGACATTCTAGTTGTGGAACATTATCTAAACCAGTTGGTGCAAACTGTGGTCATAAGATTTATAAAATAAGAATCTCAGACAATGGTTTTATTTTTTATATAGTTAAATACACTTTTTTACATGTATGAGTTGTTTATTCCAGACTTGAAATCAAATAAGAGAATATTTTATTTTTCTTTTTTGAAGGGGAGGTGGATGGATGGATGGAGCACCTTAACCTTGCTTATGTATATGTATGAACAATATGGTGGCAATAAAGCTAGTTAGTTGAAGACAACCAAATTTGTTGAAAAATGTTACAGTATACTTAAGTTAGTTAGGAACAGGCATAAATATTTCAGAAGAAGGAGGACTGATGTAATTGAAAAGGTGGTGGGGTACATGGGTCACTAATTTTCACGCAAGGGGTTTAAGGAAACTTATACATGAAAAAAAAAAAAAAAAAAGATCACAAGAATAGCTGTTATTACAACTGAGCCTACAATAAGATAATCTTTTGTTTTAAGAATCATTTAAATGAGGCTAACAGGTCAATACAATGCATAATGGCTCATTTGTATCTAATCTGCATGCTTCGGTAATAACAGCTATTGTGTTTGGGTAAGTGGGGGTTAGCCCTCTTCCCTCTCCCCTAAATAATAACTGGTTCCTTATGCATGCACACACAAAGAGGGCTCTGAGGGGTGGGGGGCAGGTGCCAATCCCATTTTCCAGCCCAATTTTTTTACAAATCCCACTTCCCAGCATCCAAATCCCAAACTAAGAAAATTAGTCAAACCTTACTTGGACATGCTTATAAAGTCTTTATGACATTTTTTCATTTAATTTTTTTTTGTTTCTCTCGTATTCCCAATGCCCTAAATCCCATTTTGCAAGGCAAAAATAGGTCAATCCCAGTTCCCATTTTATCATTTCAGGACCCTCAACAAATAGTGTAGAAATTTCTCAAAAAGCATGAACAACTCTTGCAGTAACATATTACGGTAGGGAAAGTCCAATAATTTGAAATGTTAAATTATTAATTCGGTCAAAAGAATTTTTAATGCCTCCCATTTTTACCCCATTTTTACAGCCCTTGCAGCACGCTACAAATTTATAATGCGTTTTTATCACCCACAAATACATAGGAAAGACAGAGCACAAACACATTTGAAGGAAGTTACCTCTTTTTGAAAACAAGCTGCATTCTTCTTTTTGTTTTTCATGAACTTATTCTTAGCTTCCAGTAACTTGGCCATCCCGGCCATGTCTTTGACAGGCAAACTTTGCGAGTCATCTTTACTTGTTTCTTGGTTTTGTGAATCAGCTGCCTCCCATTGTCGCCTCGAAACACTTGCCCCAGCACCCATTCCTCTAAGTCTATTACTTTTTCTTGCTAGCTTAGACACATTTTAGGGGCAGAGTTTTAAGTTTTAGCAGGGTTTTACAAGACTTATTTACTTCACTACCGAGGAAGCCATCTTTTCACTTGGCAACTGGTCAATCTGACGTCACACGGACTCGCGCGAGGTATGCTGGGAGAAATAAATTTAACTCCCCCTTTGATATTACACCTAGTTGCAAGAAGGTTGTCATAGGACGAAAGAACTTTTGTAATTTAGTAAGAAAGGAATAACATTAACAGACAAAAAAAAAACTGAAGCTGAACCACTTCTTTTGTCTTTTAATGTTATTCCTTTCTCACTAAATTACAAAAGTTCTTTCCTCCTATGACAACCTCCTTGCAACTAGGTGTATATTTTATTTATTATACACACACGTTTTTGCAAAATAATAACAATAAAATATTTTATTGTTTCAGAAACTACATGGACGGCAGTTTCACATCATCAAACTCTCGATTAAAGCCGTCAAGGCCAGAGACAATTTTTTTTCTTGTTTGTCGCTGAGCACATCAGCGCTGGGAAGATTTACACAAGCGTTATACGGGGAAAAAAAGACTTCAACAACTAAAATACACCGTAGGCTCAAGTATAAAAGGATGCTTAAAAAAAAACAAAATAAAAAACAACAAAAAACAGTGACAAATTCATTTCCGTCGTCATGCAAATATAAACAAAAACATTTTTAACTTGTCAAGAGAAACAATAAAACTAGGAAACAATGAAATCGTTCCTTCGTATTTCATCAAAATGAAAAAAAAATTGATAATACATAATAGATTTGAAAGAAAAAACTTGAACTTTTGCTCTTATTATTGGGTGAGTTTTGACTCGGGATTTATTCACAAATCGAAAAATCGCGAAAAACGTTTTTATTAACTTTTTTATTAAAAATGACAGTAGATGACGTCAATGGCCGTAATGCGTTATCCCACACAAGATGACGTCACTAGCAAATACGTGATGCAAACACATCAAAGAGAGGCTGCGTGATCGAATATACGTGGCGCGCTTGCGCAACTGTGAAACATCCGGGACTCGTACCACAGTCCACAGTACTCGTGTAAAGTCCAAAAAGTGATTTTTCTTTCAACTTTTAGAGGATTTTTTATATAATAATAGGACACATTATTTTAAATTAGGTAAGTGGAAAGGTTTTATGTGGTGTATATGATGTTTATGTTGGTATTTTTTCGATAAAAAGTCCGAAATAAGCGCCGGAACTTGAGGCGCATTGCCGGCGAGTGCTGCTATTTCATTACGTGTCTTCTTCGAAAGTTTACCGGCGATTCTCGTTTAAGGCTTTCTTTTAGTTTTTCAGCTATTTAGATCTCGAGATCTTCTGATTTTCTATACTCTAGCGCATTCCACAAGAGATATACTGTATGTTCTTTGTTTTGTTGGAAGATCTACAGAGCTGCTTATACATTTTGGGTGGAAATGTCACGTCACCAGTAAATTCTGGCTTGTGTTTCTAGAAAAAAATCACAAATTCACAAGAAAAACGTAAAACTATGCACACCTTACTCCAAAACTGCCTGAATCTCAGGTCTAGTCACTGTATGGCTTGAGATGTTATTAGATAACTTGTTGTGAGGTTTGATATCTATTATAAATAGTGTAGTAAGTCATCAAATAATTCAACATTAAAAAAAAAAAAATCAACATAAAAAAAAAAAATTCTGTTGGTTTTATATTGATATCAGTGATTAATACAGCTTGTATTTCCTTTGTAGATTTAACGTCAAGATGTTTTTGTGGGATTGGGTTACTGGTGCATTGGGATATCTAGGTCAGTCGCTCAAAGAGTTGCATAACTTTGTAGATTAGTTTACATCATGTTTATCCAAGCTGTTTGTGTTCATAATAATCTTCATGTCTGCTCAAATCATTGAACAAAAATCTCTCCTGCTACTACCTATACATTTATTTTCTACAAAAACAATTTTTAAAAAAATTGTAAAAAATTTCTTCAAATTATTTATAGGATTATATAAGAAGTCTGGAAAATTAGTTTTTCTTGGTTTGGACAATGCTGGGAAAACAACATTACTGCATATGTTAAAGGATGACCGTATGGCACAACATGTACCAACACTTCATCCAAGTGAGTAGCAAATTGTAATTTAAAATTATAGACTATTTGCCAAGGGATACTCAAAAAATATAGCATAATATCTCTGACTTCTGTTTTACTGTTGGTGTTGCTTCTTTGCTAATTTGTATTGACATGGATACCATAGTTGCAAAAGGTTTGTTATGTACCGGTGCAAGTCCTTAGATTTCAGCTTCTATCTCTCCAGACATTACATGAATGAGTTGAGTTTGTTTGATGTGGTGTTTTCTCCCTTGCTGTGAGGGTTTGTCTTTGGGTTGTCCAGTTTTCCCTTTTCTATAAATATTACCATATGATACAAAAATTAAACACTCATAGAACATTGAATTTAGTGGTCATGTTTATAAGTTAATATTATTTCTAATAAGTGGAAAATGCTGGAATAACTAGACATTTTAATAAGCAATTCATTCATATATTAGTAAAGTAAATGTCTCTTAAATGAAGTTATGTCTATGTAGTGGATAAGCTTCATTTCATCCAGAAAGTGATGCTAGTCATATATTATATAATGGTAATACATGACTGTTAAAATGTCAAGATCTATTTACACAAGGAGATTTGCTACTCTTACATCAGGCTAGTTTCTTAACATCTGTTTAAATATTGCTTGCTTAATGTTATTCATCTTTGTTTAACTTAACGTTAATAAAATATTAATTTAGTGTCCATGCGAAGAAATGATGCTTTAGTCTACCGTTAGTTCCATTAATGCTTTTGAAATGAAGCTAGTGAAATGTAGTCATCTAGATTAAAGTATTTATCACACTTTTTAATGTTTTTTAACACTATTCACATTTGTTTTGCATCGTCAGTATATTATGTGGGAAAAACTGTTAATATATTGAAGGAATGAATGAGAATTCACTGCTGGTGTAGAGTTTACTTTGCATTTTATTTGCATGTTATCACCCTTTTTGGCTTTCATCAGCTTGATTGTCATTCCTGCTAACTTTTATCAATGGGTTTTTTTTAGGGAGGGGAGGGGAGAGGTGGAATTGATTTAATATTATTAAAATTTATTTGTAGCATCTGAAGAACTGGCAATAGGAGGTATGAAATTTACAACATTTGACTTGGGAGGTCACAGACAAGCTAGACGGATATGGAAAGATTATTTCCCTGCTGTCAATGGTATTGTTTTTATTATTGACTGTGCTGATTATGAAAGAATTGAAGAATCAAAAAAAGAATTGGATGTAAGTCTATAGTTGTGTTTGTACTTGTCTTGTAACACTAAATGGAGAGACTCCTCATATCTTTGTGCAAAAAAAGCCCAAAAAACCATTAATTTTAGTGTTTCCCAGGTCTCTCTGACAAGGGTGGCCAAAATATTTGGACCCCCAAAATCTTGTTTGTATTGCAAATCCAAAACAGAAGATTTTCAAATACTAAACCACTACTACCCATCAACCATATTTAAGATAGTGAAGTTTGCCTAGGATGAATTTAAACAGTGGCTAGATAACTAAACGATGTTAGGTAACCTTGAATTCCTCTCATTTCAGAGCTTATTGGCAGATGAACAGTTATCTTCATGTCCAGTTCTTATCCTTGGTAACAAAATTGATCTTCCTGGTGCTTACAGTGAAGACTACATAAGACAATTCTTTGGCCTTTATGGACAGACTACTGGAAAGGTTAGTGAAGACAAATCTTGCAATTCTTTTTTGAATCTAAACAGACAATAAAGATATGAGGAAATGCTCCTAAGCTCCACTCTAATGACCTGAGTTTAAAACCTTAAAATTGATTTCCAAGCTTTTGGTATACAAGCTTGTCTGTCAGCACACACATGCCAATACGAAAGTAAAGCACTAGATAATGTTCAGAAATAGCTTATTAAATAACCTTATAAAGATTTTGCAAATGCATCCAAAAAGGGCAACACAAGACTATTAGGCCCAGGTCAAACGTTGAACTTCACATGAGCCGAACCTAAATGACATCAAAGAAGACTGCCTTATTAACCACTTTTATACCATAGGCCTAGTAATCAGGCATTTTCAAATCGCTAACTTTGATCAATCAAATAAATTACCAATTCAGAAAGTGAAAACTGATCAGTGGAAACCAAAACACCAAATGTCTGGAGCTGTGGTTATAAATGTCTAGTCTAATTGTAAACAAGAGTTCTGAAAATGGTAGGATTTGATAATGGCTTAGTGGGTTGATCTCACAGTTGCTTTTAACATGCCACACTTTAATACATGTTCAGTTGGTCTACATGCAAAAAGCCTTCTCAACCTTTAGAGATGTTGCTGTATTGAAAGGTTTGGTTTTCGTTTTATAGGGAAATGTTGGAGCAAAAGAATTGGGCACCAGGCCAATGGAACTCTTTATGTGTAGTGTTCTTAAACGTCAAGGATATGGTGAAGGTACATATGCCTGTGCTAAAGCTCAAATGATTTCTTAACTTCTTTACTTATTGACATAATAAATGTTCTTATGAAGATTTTCTATTTCAAACACCTTGGCAATGGTATTCTTTCTTTATGGGAGGACTTCATGTCCATATTAATGGGGTCTTGTCAAGCAATATCAACAAAGAGTTAACAGTTAATGCATTGATAGCAATCTGAAAAGGGAAAGCTATGCCCAACATTCATTCATGCATGCATCCATTTCTTTTCTTCTCACAGGTTTCAGATGGCTCTCTCAGTACATCTAATTCAATTAACTTTCATGACAAAATATACTCCTTTTTGGCATTCTCTCTCAATTATGATAAACTGTACAAACCTACCTAAAATTATCATCAATCTATGGAAGCCTATTTGAAGATCATATTAAACATCAAAATCTGATGGATGGACTTGGAATTAATGAACCATGAAGAAGAAAGAGAAGAGATGTCATACAATAATAAACTGAAATGTCGTATGGAGTCAAGTGGACAAGTAAAGAACCAAGAGAATGATTAGATGACTGCATTGTATTCTGTGACTGGGTTTTAGGATCATTTGGAAGTAAGATGTTTTATGATATCATAGAGTGGATTTTGTATGAGTAGGAAATGTAAATTCATAGCTACACTATAGCTGTATACTGTACTTTACCATAACTGTAACTATGCATTGTTGTTGGATGATTCACACAAAAACAATAGGAAGCCAGTTCAATGTTACTGCATACCATACCATACTATGTACATCCTGTAAGTCAATGTTTCAAGTATGTTTCCCACTTATATGAAAACCACTCTATTGAATATCAACAATATTAGAGATTCTACTGGTCAACACTTGAAAGGGAATGAACAAGTCCAAGGGTGTTGTGGACTTTATGATTAGAAAGTCTAACTGTGATCCTTATATTTTCATTGGTAATTTCTCCTGGTTACTTAAGTTCACTTTGCCTTGCATGTGTAGACCAGTGTGAGCACCTAACCTGTAAACAAATCAACTTGCTGTTGCATAACTTTAATTATCCCATTCAGGTTCTAAAATGCTTAACCAAAATAAGCAAACAGTTATCTTATTGATTTTGTTTTTATTTTAAAATCCTTTCTGTGTCTGATGTCTTCTGAGAACCCTTTTCATCTTAACTAAAATGCAATTGTGGGGGGGAAAAAGATGATAAAGCCATAAAATGAGACCTCAAAAAAGATTCATCTGCTTGGGAAGATGCTATGGTTCTTGGATATTATTTTACAGCACAAATCCCAAATGTATGACCACTTTTAATGTAATAAACCTTTTCTCACAAGGCAGCCTTGTTGACTGAAACTTGCTTGAATGTGAGCCTTGCATTCAAGCACTCCCAAACAAGTTTGGACATGCATGAATAAAGGTTTTTATTCTCAGGGGACTAAATATGGCTGCTGTGTGAGAAAGGTCTATAGACCTCTTTACCTTCATATGCAAATTGCCAATTTCAGATCACGTGGCATTCTCTTGGGAATTGTTCCTTTATTATGAAAATGTTAATCTATTAACATAAGAAAGAATTAATTCCCAAGAGTGACATCATGTGGTCTGAAATGGGTAAACAAACAACAAAGGAAAAGAGCTCTATTGCACTGTTTTTTGGCTACCAAATGAGGTTTTTTCTGCTTTATTTGGTAAAAACCAGAAACTATGCAAAAACATTAACATTGGCAATACATTTGGGAATCATACTGTTGTGTAGTTGTGTTCAATGGAAAGGAAAAACCATCTTTGATTTTAAATTCTGCCCAATCTAGAAATAGTAATTTCATATATATTAAGTGTATTGTGCATAATGTTAACTAGAAATAGAACTTATTACAATAATTGTTATCAATCCAATGATTGTTCATTTTCTTGTTGTGTAACATAGAAACAGTATTTTTAATAACTTATTAACAGTCTGTACCTTGTCACCATGACAACTAGTGCTCTTGTGTTGATGTTGCTGTCTTGGTAAGCTTTTTTGAGATTGAAGCTTTTGTATTGTTTAAGAAATGAGAGGGTTTTACATGAATTTAGCATTAGTAGCCATGTTTTGGATAGCAGGGGGAATACTGTAATAATAGGAGTTATGTATTGATACCCTGAAGTATCGCATGGTGCATTAATCCTACAGGGTTTTCGCTGCAAATATTTTAGAGCTGGCCTTTGTTTGAGGGGGGGGGGGGGGGGGTATTTGCCCTCCAACTTGGCTGCCCCTTTGTTCCTGAAAAATCCTTTTTTCAAAAGACTGTATTTTGACTAGATTTGATATAACATACATTTACACAATGTAATAATATCAAGAATAGTCCTCACAGCATAGTATATGGCAAATCCATGTTAATGAAGACTGTTAACGTTGTATGATGCTTTGAAAGTAACACCTGTATTAACTGTTTCCCAAAATATTATCAGAAAAATCCAATACATGAGTCTTATGTGAACAGTTTACAGGTGTTCCATGTAATTTATATAAATTAGAATTTTATGTTAAATGCACAAAATAAAAGATGATTTGATATTTTTCTGCCCATTTAATTTTGAACTGCAAGTATAAATTTTGTCTACTCATTGTTCCATGGTCATCCAAGTGGAATGGGAAAGTACATTGTAGTAAGAAAACCATCCATATATGGAACTTACTATTTTACTTACTTATGTTGTCTCACTGTATGTATAATTGTTTCTGTCTGAACTTCTACACCCCATGTTTCATGTAAGCTTTTGAACAACTTTTTGCTGGTGCATGAAGCCAAAAATCAAAAATACTAAAAAATTAGTTCTTGTCAACATTTTATTTACAATCTCATTTAGCTGTATACCACTACTACAAAGGTCAGTACAAGTAATGTAGTTTGAATTGATTATGAGGCTGTTCAAACAAAAAGTTACTAGTTGGCAACTGAACTGATGTCCATGAATAACAAGTGCAAGGGTGCACTGCTATTAAATGTAAAAAGGATTACTCTGAAGCTGTTCAAGTAAAGAATTATACTAAGTTTCATCCCTGATGCTGCATGGTATGAGAGATTAATTCTTCCTGGCCAGTCCCTACAAGAAGCTATTTCTCGACTAAGCACTTGCAGAATTTGTCTCCTCTGCAGCTGCTGTTTGGGTCATCTCTGAATGCCAGCGCCACCAGCAGCTGCAGAGGAGACTACTGCAGAATAGAATACATATAACAGATGTGGAAATTTGATAAATAGATGTGTATGTATTTACAGGTTGTGTTGAAAAGTTGGGCATACGTTTTCAATCTGCTGCATCTATGGGCTTAAGGAAAGATGAGGGATCCTTGGTGTGTTGCACGTCTGATGCAACCATCACCACAGTGCACATTGGACACACTGTCTCACCAGACTCCAGCAGACTAAAGACAATGAAAGAAGAGACGAGATTACCAAATTAATAAAATGAAAGAAAGGAGGGAGAGAATGAAGGAAGAAAAACGTTACCATTACCTTTTCAGCTCAGAATGCAAGGCAGGGAATTTACAATTTGGACACATGCTCCAATCATTTTTCAGCATGTGACGACCCTACACAAAAATTAGAAACGATCAATGAGAAAATTAGTTTAATGCTATTTGTAAGATGTTAAATGTACTGACAAACCTGGGAACTGTGTTTCAAGAATTTTCTTTGAATCAAAATGTGAAAAAAAGTTGATGCCCAGCTACATTTTAATTACGACTGCAAGACTAAAATGTTGCAAGGGTGAAGGATTACGACACTGTCACAATTAGGAGCCGATAATCTCAGTTGAACCAAAAACAAGCCAGGAACACATTGACGTCACAGACACGGTACGGTACGTCCTTATGTGAAATATACTTACTGTGATTATACAGTAGGGGATAGTGTTCTTGCACTCTGGACAGTCTAATTTAGTTTGCTGTACTTCATAGTTGCAGAACGGGCATGAATCTTGGGGCTCATCATCTTCAGTCTTGTCAGGTTTCCTAGTAAATAAACACACCAATATACAACAAGGCTAATGCAAAATATAGCAGAAAAATCGTAAGAGATGCATGACGTTTGTACAAGTGTTTACTGAGAATAAAAGACGTTTTCTGATAGTGGAAACGGTACGGTACTGACTGACAGCACGTACACGGTACAGAATATAGTAATATTAAAATGGCCTCCCACTTTTTTTCGTGTAGATCATCCAATCACAACACGTAGGTGCCGGGCGCCATTTATTCTCACCCACCCGTTCACGATCTCACGCGCCCCTTGCTTAGTGGACTGCAGGCGCAGATTCTTCCCTGATCTCTATTGTCCAGTTAGGCCATTGTGTATTAGGACTGCGCTTTGAACAGATCACTGAACATATTGTATATACGACGTACCTGACAATCTGCTCGATCTTCTTCTTGTACTTGAGGTCAATCTTTTGTCTGTATTCAGGACGCATGAGCATCGCTGCATAGCTGAAGGAAGAATTGCGCAGACCAGATCGATGGCACTCGATTACAGTTGATGTCAGTATGGGTACAATGTCTGCAAAAACAAAGGTATACAAAACACAAGTCATCTTTAACCTTAAAAATAGTCATAGTCACTATATGAATGATTACAAATTTGTCGCACTGCAGTTTATATCACTAAAGCAGTTCGCTTTAGTGATATAGTCTACTTCTTTTCTTTCCTACTTTCTTCTCTTCACGAATGCAAATCCTGACTGGTTAAGAAAACGGTTGAAACATAAACAGAATCAAAGACGATGTTTATTTAACCACGATTGGTTTATGTGCAGCAAAAGGTTGATGTGGTTTCATAACAGGCTAGTTCCGACTTTTTAGTTTTCAATGACTCTGCCTTCGATAAAAAAGTATTAAAATGTAATTTAGTGTCCAGATATTTTTTGAGTTCGTTTTTAATAATCCGGGTGACAAATTGGACAGACTTACGTGCAGGGAACTTGCTGATGTTGTTAGCTACCCTGATTAGCATACGAGCTCCTTTCAAATGGTCTCCACGTTTAACATGAAGCTAGAAGTAAAAGGAATAAAAGCATTTGATCAAGAACGTCTCTTCGATTAAGTTTCGATGCTAGGTCATCCTGCAAAATTAACCCCCACCCCCACCCCCCGAGATACGATATTATTGTCAAATATTTTGCCTACCTTAACGAGAATGTAACTGTGTAGTATCATAAGGTTCTGACTCATCTCAGTAGGTATTTTGATCTTGTGTTGGATTAGTTCTGTTATTTAGTGCAGAAGTTCGACATCGATTGAGCAAAAAGATGTTTAACGTTTTTCTAACGTATTATACCACAAAAGCCAGATGGGATGTAAGGTAAAGGGGTGAAACTGGATAAATTACTGGGTGGATGGGAGGTGAGATAAAGGAATAAATGGAAGCATGAATGAATGGATGAATGAATGAAGAACAATGGATGAGGATAGAGATATGGAGATATGGATAGATCAGATGGATGGATGGATAGAATGACACAGAAGGAAAGACAGTTGAATGAAAGGATGGATAAATGGATCAGTATGTGAATGACTGAATGGAGAAACTACGGGTAGTATCACATCATGGCCCTTACCTTGGTACATACTGAAGAGAACATCATGAGCGTTGCGGTAGTTACCAGCATTCTGATCCTCACGCGCGATAATAATCGCGGTGCGCGCTGCCTCACGGTATTGCTTGAGGGCCATGTACAGGCGGAACAGGTATTTGGCATCCTAAAAATAATCCACATATGCTGCTATTTGAGACACAAAAACTGACAAAACACAGACCGACCGACTTACACACAGACAGAATTCAACAGAAACAATTACCTTTGGGATACCGTCTGTTTCTCCCATGAGAAAATCGATCAGCTGATGAGTGAGGATATCGTCACTTGCTTGACCGACCTGATGATGTAGCAAACATGCTTGTGTTAAAGATAAAAGGAATTGCAATAACAGTGCGATGTGTCGCTTCAAGAGTTCACTGACAGAACTTACAGTTTCAATAGCTAGCTCCACAGAATCGCCATCATCTGTCACGGGACACTTTAGAAAATGTTTTAGAGCCTGAAGAATGAAAGGAATTGATCATTGACAACTAAGTTTGGATTCAGAATGTTTTTACGAATGGGTAGGTTGCTAGATTTTCCCCCCCCTCTTTGTATACCAACACACAATATATTACCCGAAACACTCTAGCTAGTGTATACTTGTTACGATGTGAGCTACGACTAACCTTAGCATACTGAGTGGATTTCAAGTAAAATTTTCCCGCCAAGAAATACTGCTTTTGGTTTTCAAAGTACATAGCGATGCTGGAGTAGTCTTCTTTTGTAGCATCGTCTCCTACAGTACAACCAAATATTAACTTTTGGTATCGGTCATCAAGACAGTTTGCTATCATGAGTTTCTTTAATTTGCTGTAGCAGGAGATTGCGATACGACGCTCGAAATGCGAAAGGATTATTTGACTGGTTGATTTTCTTTGGTTGAGTATTACTGACTAAAGTTTTTAAATTCATATTTCCCTGGGCTTACTTGTAAAGTGTGTGTTGGGGGCGGGGGGCGGCGGGGCGCAGGGTATCGTGATCTTCCTTCTCATTGGGTACTGCCTTATTGGGGAGACAGGGACGGAAGAGGGATGATTTGTTGAGGTTACTGGGGAATGACCCCCTCCCCCCCGATGTGAAATCCTATCTACTTAAGAGATCAACATATGACTACCAACTACCTACCTATAATGTCTGCATACTGTTCCATTTGATTATGGGCCTGAAACAAAGAATTAAAGATAAACAGCTTTTGCATTTGCGGGGGAACGTGCATGCATCCTGGGACGATGACTGAATTGCGTCACTGAGAGAGCTTTTAATAACTTAATGAGATGAACGTACTTGCGCCAGTTGGAATGCTTCGTCATTGCACTTTGACAGCACGAGAAACTGAATAGCAGATGCAAAATCACCAAGATTCTGGAAAAACCTGTTGAAATAGGTAAGATTAAGGTTGAAATTATTACCGCTAATAGTGCGAAAAAGGCGAACAAAAGCCACAGATGCAAACAAACATAAAATAAGTGTATTCAGCATATCGTGGTGCTTTAGTAGTTCCTAAAAAAACGGTTCTTACTTGGCAACCATCTTAGCTCCATCTACGGACTGCGTTTCCTTGACAACGCGAACAGCTTCTTCTGGGTTTTGCAGGAAATCGAGGTTGATTCTGAACAAAAATGGAAAAATGAAAGTATGAAAAAACATGTAAGTGAGAACTGAGGAACTCTGGGAAAACCCTTTATTGTTGCATTAGATTAGTCAATCAGACACCGCAGTCAATCTAGAGTGCCATTAAATGGTTTTGCGGAGGCCACAAGGAACGTAGGCTCAACAAGAATGCACGGATCGTAATCCAACTTTGCAAGTGTTTGTATCCACTTCACCTGATGACATTGTCATAGTCTTTAGCAGCTTCATATGCTCTAGCGGCCTCCTTATACTTCCCATCAGCCTCTTTGGCCTTAGCGTACTGGGCATGAAGCTTCGGGGATGTCACGTGACTAAGCAATTCCCCAACCTTTGCCCTGAAAACCGGATGAATAAAAAGAATGTGTGTAAAGCAACAGTGTTATTGTTCCAAAATAGGAATTATCATACCAGTGATTTGTGTGTCTAGAATTACCAGTTTTTAGTTTTCATGTAAACACCAGCAGCCTTGTCCCAGTATTGTCCCTTCTCGTAGAGTACCGCTGACTCCGTGTATTGCTGTCAAGTTTACAACGAAATTTGATTAATAGGACATTTGCTTTATTGCGTCATAAACCTCTACTACCAGAATCCCTTGCACACTTTCTTTTGTTGAGTTTGATTAGCACCAATTGTCTTACTATTCTCATGAGGAAATACAAATTTGAATATGAAAGAAAATACGCGAAGCATCCTGGTAGTAGTGGTCAAATGACGTCATCATGCAAACGTCCTATTACAAAAGTGTGGGTTTTGGGTTTGACGCAATACCATCAAAAAGGTGCTTTGCTTGTCTTGAGGTCTGTTCGTTATGTTCTTGTCGTACCTTCATATTTTCCAAGATAGCCGCGCATTCTTTCTTGAGTTGTCGACTTGGACTCTTTGATGCAAGTTGTACTCCTCTACAATATGAAAAATAAGCTGGTAACAAACTAAACCATTAACTTCCTTACATCAAAAAATGAATTTATAATAACTCTATTTTAACATTGGTTGGGAATTCAGTTTCGGGCAAGAGTTGTGTCAGTCACTGATTGGTTAAGGCAAGTGTTACGTCACTGGCCTTCTTCTGCTGGCTCGTCTGATCCAAATATGGTCATAAGCCATATTCAATATCACAAAACCCTGATTGATAAGGAATTCTTCGAGACTGGGTCTGCATAACCAGCACTCAGTTCAATTTCCGTTATGCATATACCTTCTTATGTCCCCAACTCGTATAGCCATGCGAGCCATGCCACCAAGACAACCCTCGTCATGTTCACGTTGCTATAACAACAATAAACAACATTATCGTTCAGTTTCAGTGGTGATGGTATTAGAGACGAATTGGTTAGCTTACTTGAGGCAGGTTTGTTATTCCCTTTTCGTAGTGCATCAGAGAATTAGCATAGTCTCCTCTGTGAAAAAATACAGCCATGTTGAATGTAAATATTTTAATGAAAATACATATCGTGGATCCGTCCGTGGATCCTCAAAACACGTGGCATTTAACTCCTTATCTTATGAACGTGCTTTGATGTCAGTACGTGATTACCAAAATGTAATGTAATGTATTCACCTGTTTACCGAAATTTTAAAAGACTGCCGAGATTTAGTGAGGCAAATCTGTACCACAACCCCTGAATGCAAAGCGCACATTCACATCATGGAGGTGATTAGGAGAACAGTCTATTTTCATGACCGTGTGAAGTTTCTTAATTCAATTCGCTATTCCGAAATTCAACCGAGGAATGGAACTCGTGCCGCACAGAATTGTGGGGCTGAATTTGAGGACGAGATCAAAAGGTACCGCCATCTTGCATTGGATTCTGGGATTGATTTTTGGGACGAGATACGTTTATGTCCAGACTTTCTTTGAATTTCAGAAAGGCGAATTGCGCAAGAAACTGAATCACCACTTACGTAAACTCGAGTTGCTGTGCGTATTCTCTAGAGATGTACGGAATCTGTTCTGGTGCAAGGGTTTTGGCCAGTTCCAGAGCCTGATCCCAGTTAAGGAGGTCTCTCCTCATCTGTTGCCAATAGTAATTAAATATGAGATATGAAGTCCAATAGACCTCTCTTTACTTTGGGTGTTAATATGCTCCCATTTCAGACCACCTGTCATTCTCTTGGGAATAAGATTCCTTGTTTGAGGTTTATCCATATTAACATATCTTCTCAGCTTTACCGAGAAACAAAGAAACAAAACTTAAGGGAATAGCACGTAATCTGTAATGGGAAAACATTACGCCCAAAGTAAAGAGGTCTATTATGTCGGTGTTCGTTCCAAAATTAGGACACTGAAAACATTTCCCAGTTGTGTACACAACTCTAGACAAGGTTGGACAAACTTAGGCACCCTGTGATCCTCAGGAATCCTGGCTGTTGGTTCAGGGGTTGGATGGTGGTGAAAGAGAGGTGCAGTAGAGAAGGTATCATAATTGTGCTTCAACTATGGTCATTTCTTAGGCACCCTGTGATCCTCAGGAATCCTGGCTGTTGGTTCAGGGGTTGGATGGTGGTGAAAGAGAGGTGCAGTAGAGAAGGTATCATAATTGTGCTTCAACTATGGTCATTTCTTAGGCACCCTGTGATCCTCAGGAATCCTGGCTGTTGGTTCAGGGGTTGGATGCGGTGTGGTGAAAGAGAGGTGCAGTAGAGAACGTATCATAATTGTGCTTCAACTATGGTTCTTTTCAGTCATCGTAAAGCAAGTTACCTCCAGAGCAGCTAATGGATAGGTTGACGCCAAGAATAAGTCCTGGTTTTGGAAGAAAATAAAGTCTGTTACCTGGACTGATAAGGGGTTTAAAACTAATATGAAATTAGACATTTTATAGCGTACTCTATGGAGTAGGAAACAAGTCTTTTCGTTACCTGTGCTGTGTTGTAGTCTTCTAAAAACATAGCTACGTAGCCTGACAACAGGTTTTTATCTTCCAAGCCCTGGAACAGCGCAAATACCATGTTATGTTATTTTTAGATAAGATGTCACGTGACTGCGAAAAACGTGCGGCACGCATCATGTGGCGTTCCGTTACCATGACGGTTATTTGCCTGAACATGCTGATCGAAGAGTGGTGATCTCGCACTGGTTCAACTTCTTACGCGGTGGCAAAGTTGACTGAACCACCTAAGCACTTCAGAACGAGTTTAGCCGGGCATAAACAAAGGATTTTATTCTCATGGGAATAAATATGGCTGTCGCGTGAGAAAGGTCTACTGCTGTCAGTTCTGTACCATGACCGTGCCTAGTGGCGCACACGCCGCTGACAGGTATTCCACAGCAGACTTAACAATAATTTTTTTTTGACGATTTGATCTCTTACCTTGATTTTCTCTAGAGACAGCACCATTGCCACGTCTCCAATCTTACGGTACACTTTAATAGCTACAAAAAAAAGATGGAAGTGACTTCAGTTTTGCCTTTGATAACCTCCATAAAGTTTTACGAATGATGTCAGGTATACGCATACCAAGCTCAAGATCCAAATGTTGTACAGCTTTCTTTCCCAGTTCTATCCATTCTGGCTTAGAGTCCATCGTCTTGGCAATGGACCATGCTTCCTTGAACCTAAAACAAGGATAAGGTGAAGCATAAATTTCATGTTTCGACTCTTTATACTTAGCATGCAAGTGACGCTTTTTAAATCAACACACGGAGTTGGGAGAACACGAGAAAAACTTTTTGAATCACGAGAAGTGGCATACTTTTATACCACATGGTCTTTAGCCAATCAGAGCGTGCGTTCTATCGTATTTATTTTATAATATTCGAAATAATATGACATTAACGCTACGGACTATTCTTTCAGCATGCAACTCATGTCTTAACACGTAGCGCAGCATGATAAGAATCAAGGATTCACGTTGGTCAATTCGCAGTGTCATTCTTAATAGCAAACCTTTTTAACGCGAGGCACTGGTTGAAGCAAGTCTTGAGCTGCAAACAAAAGCACACAGGACGGTTCAAATTACTGAATAAATACCTCCTAGAACCGAGCGCGAAGGCCGTAACGTAAGTAATGGACTGAGGTTTTTCCAGCGTAGCGCGCGGGCCATAAAAAGATGAACAAAACGAGGTTCCATAACTTACGTACGGACCGAGCAAGCGAGATTAATATGGCCAGGTGAACACAAAATAAGGTTGGCGGTCCGTACTGTAAGTCATGGACCAAAAATTGGCCAATGAGAGCGCGTGAAATTACCTTCCCATATATAGAGATAATATAGAGATAACATACAGCAATTATGTGCACGGTTTACTACGGGAATCAAATCAACAATAAGAATGTGGCTAGAACTAAATGCTGTTGCATAACATGACGAGAATCAAAATCGAGTATACTATTAACAGGACTCACTTCACTTTGGGGTAAATCCTGAGGTTTTTCGTGGAAGAAATGAGTTGAAAGGCTCAACTTGGATGTCTGTTGATAGATAACGAGTCAATGTGGATACATCAAAATGAACGAGATCAGTTCTCTGCCAAAGTTGGCATGAAATCTTATTAGAGTCAGTGCATTTTGTATGAGAGACTAACGATACGGCAAATTAGTAGCTGTACCGCGGTTCACCGTAACCATAAATTCGCATTATGGGTTGATGATTCACAAGAAAATGGGAAACCATTTCAGTGCTACGGCATACCGTACCGTGTACATGCTGTAGATCAGTACCGTACGTTTCTTACTTTTACTCGAAAACCGTTCTATGCTAGATGAATACCTTTCCACTTAGAGTTTGACAAGTCATTCCTCCGTTGTACAGCATCAGAGGTTTCTGTGCATAGGGTAGTTTAGTAGTTCCAGCCATGATACACTGGGGTCCTGTGGGGAAAATATGGCAGATTTAATTCACAATGATACGATTACGAGACAGTAACAGGGGGCACGATTGCGACTCATCAACTCAAAATGCTGTTAGGAGACGGTCAGGTGACAAACTCAATCTAGTCACAGCTGATATAGCATCCCCCATACCAATCTTATAGACAGGACAGATTTGTTAAAGGCGCGATATCACGGTGCAATTTTCTCTGCAACTTGTCTCGCAACCGCGTTGCAACACAAGTTGCACAAACGTTTACACGGTGCAGCGCTGACGCAATCATTGCCAAAAGTAGAAAGGATTTCTACTCTTTGCAACGATTGTTGCAACTTGTCTCGCAACATTTTTCAAATTGCGCCGTATGTTACACGGTGCAATGCTCCGTCCAACTTGTGTCGCAACGCTGTTGCGAGACAAGTTGCAGAGAATATTGCACCGTGTAATCGCGCCTTAAGAGTGTGAGAAATCACAGCATAAGGCATGGTCACGGTACCGAATTGCTGCCACCTTTTCAACCAATCACAGCGTGTGACATCTCTATTCATCCAATAACAATGCTGGAAAGTACGGTCAACCGCTTTTATGCCGTAAATTTTTCAGTCTTAAGAAATCTCTCTATTCATTTAAGGAAAGGGCTGATTAGGCATATAGACAACGACAAAGGGGGACATAGTTTACTTATTGATGGTTTGCAATCATTCGCTGGAGGACCCCCCCCCAAAAAAATGCAGCCATGTTGGTGGTACAGACAAAAGAAACTACAGAGACATCTTCTGTTACATACCACCAACACCACGATGACGAAGCATGCAAACGAAGAATGAAGCAGTTTTCGTATGAGTGGGGAACGTACGGTACTGATTTACAAAACATATAAGATACAGAATGCCGTAACACTGAAATGGCTTCACATATCCTCTAGTCATAACGCGTAGTTACGTTTACGGTCAAGTACGGTACGACTACAGTACTGTCACGAATTGACCGTATCGTTTCCCACTTATAGGAAAACCGGTGTAATCTAACATACCAGTAATCGTATCCTTGTAGAATATGTACGTAAATATCTTATCGTCATCATAACCACAGAACACATCCTACAACAACGTAGTAACAAGAATCATAATTTAGATGGAATGCATGTACGCTAAGCAAGAAGTCTGACCAAAAAGTTTGATTTAATCATAGAAACTTTTCGGCAAGCTCCTACATTTTGGAAAATCTATTCCACTGTTTATGCAGTTATCATCGTCAAATCGGAGACGAAGGGGTGGAGTCGACCATTTGATTGCCATTAACGTCGCAATTCTACACGGGGAATCTTGTTTTGCCTCGTGGACGGTCATATGATCTTAACGATCGAGAGGATAGGGCACTACCATTAGTTTAAACTGAGTTAGTTGAGCTAATTGAGCCCTTTTCTTTTCCCAAGGATGTGAAACTTTGATACAAACTTCACAAAAACATAAGCCGACCACTACTCCTTCGGGTTCAGTGTTCATAGCAAGTACTCCGTCATCACTTTTGATTATACCTATTTCAAAAAAGGTCGTCGGCTGGTAATCTGAAATTCTCAAATCTGAGTCAGACAATTCGCCAGCGCAGGTCATCGCTCAAAGATGGTGTCGTTTTTAGCTATTTAGGGAGCTATCATTATTTAACTGGGAGAGAGGGCCATTAGAATGGTAGTAAAGCCCCTGGAAAAAAAGAAGACCCTCCCTTTGCATAAGAAAAAAGAAACGTGACTCACCCTAAGACAGTATACAAAATATCATGACCCTCCCCAACTTTAAGACCCAACTAAATTATATTAAAATTAGTTTATTTTAAAACGATTTTTTGCATCATTTCTGTCTCCTAATATTATCTAATAAGTAACATTATAGAACATACGTTTTAAAAAAAACGTGGCCCTCCCCTAAATCCAGTTTGAAAAAATGTGACCCTTCCCAAACTTGAATGGGAAAAAATGTGACCCCCCCCCCCCCCCCCCCCCCCCCGTTAAATAATGATGACTTCCTTACCGATTCCAAACTACCAAAAGATAAAACTTAATTTAAAAATAAATTCACAGCTTGTGCCCTCAATTTCTCTCGTTCGGATGTACTGCTGATGCTCTAGCCAGTACCTTGTCTAGTGGCCAGTTTTCCCACACAATGCCTTTGATGGTAGGTGAAAAATTAGGAATCTCAAAAATATTATCATTAACCTATTGAAAAACAACAAACGGACGGTACAGTTAGAAGGAAATTGTTCAGAAAGGGAACAAAACATCGATAAAAGGTAATTTCACACTTCCCCATTGGTTATGGACTATGTAAATGTATTTTTTTCACTTTTTTTATGGCCCGCGCACTAAAAAAACTCGGTCCATAACTTACGTTACGGCCTTCGCATTTGGTTATTAAGAGCTATGTATTGATAACTCGCATGAGGCGGTGTAAAATTAAAGATTACTTTTGCACATGTTCTCAAAATTTTTCCCTGACAAAGAACAAAGGACACAAAAGACGACGTGTGCATGAATTCCTGCGGCGCATTCTTCAGACTTTTCTACATCTTCCTGGAAGTTTACTTACTGGATTGTAGACAAAACCATCACTTTTTTCGTCAATAAAGACAAGCCTGGTACCGCTTGGATCAGGAAAGATTTTGCGAATACCTATATAACGTAGATAAATACATTAATTTGAAAAACATATATGATACATCACTCGCGAATAAACGCCTCTTAACCAAATGGGGGAGGTGGTGATGGATGGCGGAGGTGGTGATGGATGGGGGAGGTGGTGATGGATGGGGGAGGTGGTGATGGATGGGGGAGGTGGTGATGGCTGGGGGAGGTGGTGATGGATGGGGGAGGTGGTGA
>WUAP02000014.1:0-15457 GCA_015163945.2 Stichodactyla helianthus | reverse complement strand
GCATTTGTTTTTTGCATTAAAAACTAGTAACATGAAAAGTTATTGAGCTAAGAGTGTGCACTTGCAGCCTAAAAATTGCCTGAAATTGTATTCCAATCAGACACAAAATATGTAATTTCCATTTGATTCACTAGACAGATTTCTTTTATTTTTTCCTGTAAGATAGATATTATAATGTAGTTTCAGAAAATGGGGGTCAATGACTCCGTTTTGGAGATACATGTATGAAGCTTTAAACTTTAAAAATGTGATCACTATTTTGAATTTGATCACGTTTGTTATATAAACAAAATCATCCAGGTGTTCCTCACTCACTTAAAAAAGCTTGAGCACGCACACAGAAAGGATGCGCAGAAACAATGCCCATGACCATCCTTGAAGTGTTGTATCTTGAACAGTGTATGTTTTTCCATATATTCTTTTCCTTGATAGAGTCAAGTTTTCAGATTCAAGCAGCACATCCCTATCAATGAACCACTCCTAGGATCCCACCCTCCCACCCAGGACTGTCTGAGAAGGATAAGGATTAAAATTAATCAAACAACCTATCTTGTGTAATGTAACCTGTCCTGACAAGGGAGATTAATATTAGGTTCATAAAACAACTAAAATGCATACTGGTTGAAAACTCTTCACTTTATCATCAACTTTTGTACTTTTGTACATGTGCAGCCTGGTTCTGGAAGCATTGTATAAAAAATTTCTTAGCTGTTTTGGTAAAAAGTTTCTTTCCTTTTTAGCATGTTGCAGCAGCACAAGTTCTTCTCAGTGTTGGTGCTGTGGAGTTTCTCTCGCAGCTAAGACAAGATGTTGATCCTGAGCTGTTCCAGAATATTGATAATGTCACTCATCTTCTTTTGAGTATTCCACAAACAAGTGGAAATGCACATGATAAGTGTTGTCTTTACAAACCACATGATGATGAACACACTGATGATGCTGTACATTTATCAGGTGATGGATTTAAGGAATATTTATAAGTTCAATAATAATACTGGTTAGGTACCCTCACAGTTTATCCTCCACCTGAGACAACTAGACTTCTTTACAGCAATGCATGCTATTAAGAAAAATCTTCACATACAGTAACTGTTTTTCATTTTGGACCTTGAATTTGCTTTTTCATACCAATAATGTTCACACTTATGGCCTTATTACACTGGCAATTTTGTCATGCAACTTGAGTGGCAATTTCAGTGGCAAATTTATTACAACCCAAATCATGTGTGGTTGGACTTAGTTAGTGATAACTTGTGTGTTGCCATAAAATCGCAGCTCAAGTTGCGTGACAAAATTGCTAGTGTAAACAAGCATTTATAAGTGTAATTTTACCCAGGTCACTTGGGGCATATGATATGCAATAACCAAGCTATATTTCCATTACATACATGTATAATGTATTTATGGTCATTTTATTAATAGGTCCCCATGAACATTGTTTCAAGGCATCTTCTTGCCAAGCTCTGCCAATTGCAAATAAACCTAGCTTAGCTGTTCGATCAAGTCATAGTTTACCTCAACTGGGCACATCTAAGGGATATTTTGAGGAAGAAAAAGAATCATTCTCCAGTGCCCATCCAAGTACTTCACCTGTACAGTCATCCACGAGTACAACCAAATCTCAGGGTAAGCAAAAGGAACACTGATTCCATTTCAGCTTTTCCTTGCTTGATGTCAACACCAGTACATGTAATAATGGTGTATATTGGTGTGTATTATTGTATTAATAGATTATGCCCTTTAGAGAAGAGACTTTTATAAGTGGAAAACACCATGGCAAAGCTTCCCTAATATTCCTAAATGTTTTTTTGGATGAATGTTGATCTACAGGTACATGTATCTTTTCAAAGTTGTTTTTATTTATGTTATTTCTTTTTACAGATTCAATTCTTTATACTAGTGGCTCTTTGTCATTTTTCAAATGGCTTCCCCTGTCATCCAGTGACAGACATATCCTTGCTGTGACTGACAGTCGCCTTCAAAATAACAGTCCTACTCTTGTGTCAAAGTCATGTGAATTCCTATCAGATGTTCTTTTTAAGGATTTTCCTGCTGAAATATTTCTTCAAAGACCAAGTGTGTTCAAGGTGATTAAAACTCATATCATCATGGATGGATTTAAGGGTGGATCCAAGGAGCCATGGTGCCCAATTTTATTTTGGGATGTATTTTTTTCACTGGGAGCATGTACTTCCAGACCTTCTCTGGTTAGTCATAGAGGTTCCTCTCCAATTATATCAGCTCCTGCATATATTGGGTAGTCAGAGATTGTACTTTAACCAGCCAATAAATGTTTTGCTAATGCATGTATGTATCATCAAATATTTTTTCCTGTGATATCAGATTTGAAGGGCAACAATGAGTTAGGATATAACATGCCACTTTACATTTAATTCCAATTGCAGAGTTTGATTGGACTGCTAGAGTTTCAAAGTGCTGCTGATGGTCCTTGCATTCCATTATGTGCTATAGAGTGTCTGAAGGAGCTATGTAATCATGTTCATGCTAGACTGATGGCTACTTCTGATCCAGCTTTGTTTTGTCCAGACCAAGGTGAATGATGATGATTATAAAGGATGATCATGAATGAGGAGGATGAAGGTTGATGAGGAAGGTGAGAGTGGATGATGATGATGATAATGATGATGAAAACTGATGTGTGATGATAATTGATTATAATGATGGTGATGATGATGATTGATGATGATTGCTGCTGCTGCTGATCAATAATGATTGATGATAATTGATGAAGGTAATGATTGCTGATGGTGATTATCATGATTAAGGATGATTGATAATGATAATAAAAATGATGATTGATGGTGGTAATGATTGCTGATAGTGATGATGATGATTGATGGTGGTAATGATTGCTGATAGTGATGATGATTGATAATGATTACATCTTATGGTTGCACATTTAGTTGAAATAAAAGGAACTTGATGTTGTGCGTTACAGATTGTTGGAAAGTTCGTCAAAGTGTATTGTTTTCCAAGGAAGAGAAAAATGATGCTGGTCAGAAAGGAGAAGAATACATCCAGCAACGTGGAAGTGGTGATGGAGGTTTGGGAAGGTAAGTTTTATTATTCATTTATTCTTTGGCATTAAGGTTCTCATGCAAATCTCTTTTGATTACATGTAAACTACCAAATTCATGATTATTGAATTCCTGAAAATTTTGTATTAATCTGAAAAAGGCTAAAAACAATCAATTATGACCTTGGAGATAAGATGTTCTGCAGTCAATTGTTGCCATATTTGAAGGTTCTGTGTAAATCAAATCTGTGAATGTTATGATTATTTGATAGTGGTGCAGCATCATCTGCAAGCTCATCCACAGAGCGTCACCCAGCAAGCTCAACAGATGATGGCGATGAAGAAGATGAACTTGTCATGGAAGCCTTGCAGTACAACCAGCTTGCTGTGGAAGAAATGTGTGTGATGTTGCTACCAAATGCATTGCAAGTCCTTAATGGACATCTCAGCAGCAGCCAGCAGGTTCTTACAAGTACAGTGGAACTGCTGTTCCATGTGGGAGAGTTGATCAAGATGGTGGCACCAGATGACATTTGGCAGGAAGGCTCACAATCTAATATTGTAATGGTAAATAAATTACTGCAGTTTATTATAATTATTATAATTATTATAATTATTATTTTTTACTTTTCAATAAAGTTTTAAGGCCTGTATTTCATTTCTCTTAATTGGTTTTTGGCTAAAAGACTTGAGGAGCACCCCCTGCCCCTTTCAGATTGAAATCCTCCCTGTATTTATCTCAATAGCAAAATGAAATATTTATCTCTGTCATTTATATGCTTATTCCTTTAAGAATGAAAAATTTTGTTCACAGTCATGTGAGCTCAACCTGAAGTGTTCATACAGTTGCGGTTACACTTAGCTCTTTTCCTGCGGTATCCTTTTAAACAGATTTCTTTAGTGTTTTAACCAAAATTTCCCATGAAGGTAAATTTACTGATATGATCAAAAGAACAAATGAAGAGATTGTGATATTTACCCAACTAAAAAGCTGGGTTTTTCTAACTCCCAATATAAAGTGACCAATCAGATTGTCTTGTCAGGATAATCCAGTAAAGCACATGCTGTGAATACAGAATTTACCATGGTAATCTGGTCTGACTATAACCACTAACACCATGGTAAAAGGATACCACACAGTAATTTGACCTATAGCTAAATCTACCATGATGGTAATTCAAGTCCAACGGCAAGTGCAACCATGACTAATGTGAGGCCATGTGGGGGAACAGGGGCGGCGGAACCGGGGGGGCCAGGGGGCACTGGCCCCCCCACTAATATTTTTGGGGGGGCCTGGCCCCCCCACAAAATATTAGTTTGCATTAATCATAAACGACTAAAAATTCTATATCTATGACTTTTACAAACTGAACTTATTGTCTCTTTAAAAAAATTCAATGCATTTCAACACAAAACATTCGTATGCCATTGCCACATATTATTAGAACCTATTTATTGCAGTGCCCCCCCCCAAATAGTTTTAGCTTCCGCAGCCCCTGGGGAAACATTGTTTCCACCAACACAGCCTTTGTTTCATAAACGTCCACACAAGAACTTGTGTGTCAGTGCCCCCACAGATCATTGTAATCTTTGTGTGTCTCTATTAGGCATCAAGCATCATATCCAGTCTAAAACTTCTTGGTGAAGTGTTAGTGCATCACATGCAAGAGAGTGGGTATCAAGGCCATGCTGTTAGAACTGAACAGAATCTGTCTGCTCATAGAATAGCTGTTGTTAATCTAACAGTACTCCTTGTACAACTTCTTCATTCACTTGTTCCTATTGATATGGTAAGTATTGAACTAAAGGAAGGGTTCATATCAGTAATATACCTAGAGGAGGGAATGGCAATAGACTTCTTTTCTTTGGGTGTAATGTTTTCCCATTTCAGATCACGTGTCATTCCCTTGGGTTTTATCTCTTTGTTTCTTGGAAACACTTGAGAAGACATGTTGATATGTATAAACCTCAAGAATCTTATTGCCAAGAGAATGACATGTGGTCTGAAATGGGAAAACATTATGCCCAAAGTAAAGAGGTCAACAGTACAGGCAACATTGCAAGCAAATGTTCAGGGGCAGACACACAGTGAAGTTTCATAGTTATATTCAACACTGCATGCAAAAGTGCTTCCACCATTTGCCAGCTGTAGGCCATATCAGTTAGAGCCTGTTAATCACAAAGTCCATATTACAATTTACATGCAGTTCCTTACAGTGTAAAGAATAAGATAGCTTATTTTACATTTATATGGTGAGTAATTGCAAACAATGAGATCTGGATTGAGGCTCTGAGAAAATCAAAGAATAATATACACTTAATGTCTGATCTCAAAGGAAAACAAAACTAACTGCTTCCTGAGGGATCAGACATTAAGTGTTTTGCTATATAGCAACAGAGAAATGATTCCCAGCCAATTTAGAAAATAAAAAGAATTTATTCAGTGGGTAAGCAAAAAGTAAACAAAAATTCTGGACTCTGGAATCTGAAGCAGTTTTCATCAGCTTTCTTGTTTCTGATTTGTGCAAGATATCACATCACCAGATTAATCATGCTCTGATCACATGCACTGGGCTGTGTGCTGGTTTATTTTACCTTTCCTTTTCACGTGCTACTTGTATCCCGACTGGGAAATAAGTTATTTTTCCCGCTCAGAATATTTAGATTTAGTTAATACCACGTGATCATCTTTCAGCCAATGACAGTGTTCGTTATATCAGGAAAACCCATAGCTATATAACAATTACTATTGTTTCATTGTTTACCTGTTGCCTCAATTCAGATCTTATCTTGTACAGTCACTCAACCTTAGTATCAAAAGTGTGATATGGCCAGCTCACTCCATGTTAACCATGTTCACATGTTAATACCATTTCAGGCCAGTCGTATCATCCCATCTGATGCAGTAACTGTTATTTGGCTGCTATCAATGGATGGGATCCTGTCTACAACTCATCCACATTTGCATGCCAGTCTACTGGAATATCTGTCTCTACTAGATCTCAGTTCACATAAAGCATACCAAAATGCTAAGAGAGTTTGTCAGTCATTCCAGAGCACTTGTGAGCTGCTCAAGGCTACTAAGTCAAAGGTGAGAGATGATTTCCACATGAGTTAATATACTCAATAGTTCAGTAACCTTGTTGCAAACCAAAAAACTACAAAACTTTTTTTCTCAAATAGAGAAGTCTGGTGTAATTAAACCTGATCCCTTCTTTTAATGATCCTTCACGGAGTTTCCCACAGTTTTTAGGATTTGCATGCACCAGCAAGCTCAAGGGACAAAATCATTGAAAACTGCTTGTAGTTTTGGGAAAATATGTCTACTGTATCGAAACAAGAATAGGAAAAGTATTATTTTTTCACATATTCTATTTCTCTTTGATAAAACCACTTGATCTTTCATTCACATTTCAATCCACATTTGACAAAACTCTGTTCCTTTTCTGTTTAATTTCCAAAGTCTCCTTTAATATTTTTTGCCCTTAACCAGAACCTGACCTCACTTGCATGCACTGACTCAAGAAAAATTATGGGTAACTCCAGGAAAGTGCATTCCAACATTTTGAAGGACTTATGAATATTGCATATTAGCCTTCTACACACTAGACACCCTGGAGCATTGTGTGATGACACTAAAGATGTGTGTGTAGAGGCTAATTACATATATTTACTCATACTTATTTTTACTGCCTTATTGAGGATATCAAGAGTACTCCAGTTTCAAGTTCTCTGTTGCTCAGGGTTAGCCTCATTTTTACGTAGAATATTCCTGTGCTTCAGTGAAAATCTGTGGAATTTTAAAGTGTTTGTGTTATGAGTATTTTAACACTGAAATGAGGCTAACCCTGAGTAAATGGATCTGTAATAAAGGGATACAGTGGCATTTTGCAAACTCAAAAAGGGTCTATTATTCGCACTTCAGCCATCTTCAATCTCTGTTGCTAAGCAACTCCATCTAGCAGAAGACTCCTTGCTCAGTATTGCCTATCACAGAAACATGGACCTTGTTAAAGAATCTATCCAACGGAGCAGAACTGCTTGTTTATCAGAAGCATCCCAAAGTAGTACACAAACCTGCCGTAGTGTAGTGCTTAGACTTCTGTCTCACTATGACCGGACCATACGTGCTGAGGGGTATAAAGAATGTTTGGGTGTGGTGAAAGAGTCTTTGAGGATCAGCCATGTGACCCATCCATTATCTACTGTCTGTCATGGTATTCTGTTTTTATTGGATGCCGGAGTAATGTATCAGATTTGCTGTTATGGATTGTATGATGAAGACCAAGAGGTAAGGAATTCTTCTTGATCATGAAGTTTTTCATGTAATTTCTTTTAAGAAATTAAAAGATTTAATTAAATTATTTAAATTAAATTAATAAGCTAATTAAATTAATAAGCTAATTAAATTAATTAACCAATTAATAAATTAATTAAATTAATTAACCAATTAACAAGTTAATTAAATTAATTAACCAATTAACAAGTTAATTGAATTAATTAAATTGAATTAATAAGTTAATTAAATTGATTAACCAATTAATAAGTTGATTAAATTAATTAACCAATTAACAAGTGAATTAAATTAATCAAATTGAATTAATAAGTTAATTAATTTAATTACATTTAATGAGTTAGTTAAATTTAATAAGTTAATTAATTAAATCAAATTCATTAATTCAATGAGTTTATTAAATTTAATTAAATAATTAATTTAATTTAATTAATGAGTTAATTAATTTAATTAACTTATTGGTCAAATTAATGCGTTGTTTCACATTTCTTGAATTTGCATATCTTATCATGCAGTTCTCTATTTTTGATACTCTTATTGATGTTAGATGATGTGAAAAGTGTTCTCTACTTGAGTGGCGCAAAAAGGCAGCAGTTTTTTTTTAACTCAAATGTTTGTTAATTCTCTGGCATCATCTCTATTGAAATGCAGACAAGATTGGTTGCAATGTTAAAAAAGCACAAATTATGAACATATTGAGAAGACATTTGCCATCAAAAGAAAACTGTAAACTGCCCACAGTCCTTTAAATCAGCATCATTGCCCCATAGCTACTGATGACAGCTGCTGCTGGTCCTGCTGTAGTAAATCAGGAAGCAAAATGGCAAAAAAATGGTGTTATAATTGATCATTTCTTTCTATACAGGTGCAGACCACCACAATAGACCTGCTAGAGACTCTACTTCTAGGTCGCCTTTCCATGAGCAGCAAGCTGTGGAAAAAACTTCTTGATGCCATCACCCCCACCCTCCCCTCCCTAGAGGGTTTCGTCGGTACTCACCCTACCTTAGACCAAAGCATTTTAGAACTAGTCCTTCCTACTGCGGCAAACAGTGCTCAGATCAACTCTGATGGAGAAGTCATGACGTTAAAGCCACTGGAACAGTTTAAAGGTGCATTGAGACTGCTGTTTCTACCGAACCCTAATATCAGGACCCAGGGCCTGGCGGGCGTGATTGGACACTTGACATCTGATAAGACAGGTTCTTGGGGACAGCGTTTGTTCAGAAGTAGGCAGACAGAGAATCTTCGAGATTTGTTTATAGTTGATCAGTTGACATCCACTATGAATTCCCATGCTCCTGTTTCTCATCCAAGTGTGGAGAAGGCAGAGATAATCAAGCTGTGGTCCATATATTCATCCAAGTCAATGGACTGGAATATCAGGAAGTCTGCGGCTGAACAATTGGCCATAATACTGCAAGGTACAGTAGTGATTCAAAGTTTTCTACGGTGTACTGAAGGATAAGAAAGTTATACGGTAGGCCGTTGAGGACCTCAGTTATCAATTAGGTTGCAAGACCTATTAAGGCACGGACAAATGATGCGACGTTCCCTGCGTCGTTGCTTGCAACGGGGGAAATGTGTGTCCACCCGTAAAAGTAGAAATCGTTTCCTACTCCTGCGACGTCGCCGACGACGTCGCGCGCAATAAGTTGCACGGGTGGACACACGTTGCGATAGTTTCCCCGTTACAAACAACATAGCAGGCAACGTCGCATCGCGTATTCCGAACCTTTAAGCCTGGTTCACACGAGCAACGCAAACGCAGACGCAGACGCAAGCAATGTTCACACGTGAAACGCAAATGCAAGCAAATTAAGATACGCATGCGCATTAATGCTTATTTATATTAAAAAAATGGTTGCAGAGATCGAATGCAAACCCAAGCCCAAGCAAATTTACGTGTGAACTACATCAACGCAAACGCAAACGCAAGAAATGAAAACCTTTGCGTTTGCGTTTGAGTTTTCGCCGGTTCACACGTTAGAAATGCAAATGCAAACGCAAAATGAAAACTTTTCCATTCCTTGCGTTTGCGTTTGCGTTGCTCGTGTGAACCAGGCTTTAGGCTCTCCGTCCACCCTAGAGTGTTAAAGTCATTAAACTAAAAAATTAGCCAGAGAGCTCTTATTCCGTTTTGGTGAAACCCGCCCATATTTTGGCTTAGGTTTTATCAGTGTAACCTAAGTGTAACGTTAAAATTTTAAAATGTTATACGATTTGAAGAAAACAGAGCTCGCATGGGAAGGGGGTTGGGGAGAAATTCGCCCGGGGGGTGGGGGTGGGGGTGGGGGCACCCAGGTATAAAAGGGGCGGCGATGCTGCTCAGAAATTTTAAATTCTCTAAAACGTACCCGAGACTCGTCCTGGTGGCATGTGGCAACAAATAATTTTTATCATATCTTGAAATAGCTTGAAAAAGTTTTAAAAGCCTTTTACTTTCGAAAAGGAGCTTTGTAAGCTTTATGATGCTTGGAGGCAAGTGTTGTAACAGGTACTAGCTCTGTTAGAGAGTCTTTTAGATTTTCATCGCCCTAAGAGATACCAGACTACCAATTTCAACCCCTAGAAGGTATGACGAGCAGCCCCGCCCCCTTTACTGGGAAAATTTGCAGTGTAGAGTAGGAAATACATTTGATAGAAAATTGCTCAAAATTTACTGTTCTCTAGATCCTGAATGGCACAGCGAACTTCTTGAACTCAAAGCAGAAGAGACAACGCTAGAGATCTTGAGACAAATACTAGAAACCGATGCAGAAACACACACCCCAACCACGCCCTGCTCAAGTATGGAGATAGTACCCCCTTGCCTGAAAATCCTTCGACTGATGGCAGAGTACAACTGGTCTTGTCGTCGCCATCTAGCAAACAAGACATCAGTCTACACTATTGTAGTAATGTGTTCTGTGGTTTGTCGAACAAGTGTTCAAGCGAGCTACGAGGCAGCTTGCCTGCTTGCTCTGTTGCTGTTTGATGAAGTGGCGCAGTCTTCTGTAGAAACGGGTCAACGGAATGCGTTTAGTCTTCCTTCTTGTCTTGTTAAGAGGTAGGTTAGTATGTTAGCTGTCTGTTCATAGGGTGCATAGTTTCCTATGCCGAAGGCTCGAATTTTTGCCAGATGGGGTTGTCGTACGTATTCCATATATGGTATCTAATTTCACGATTGAACCCTGGCTCATTTGCGTCAGATCATTGGCAACACTGAAATCAAAGGGCCAGTCTGTACTCTAGGTTTATCGCTGTCATTTCAAACTGCTCAAATGCATAGCTTGAATCTATTATTTTAACACTCCTTCAGGTACCACCTCCCATTCAACCCACCCGTCCACAAACCAACTAGTGACCACCAGCTTCCAGCGCCACAGGAGCCTGACCCGGTCAAGTCTGACCCAGCTCTGTCCATGTTGAGGTTTTACTGGAATCTTGCCTGGCACGAGAGCTTGGAGAAATTATGTGCTGTCCAGGGAGATGATGGCCGAGTCTCGCCTAATAAACAACACAAGTAAGTATAAGCACAATATCTGATATCATTTTAGCATTTTCACAGATTGCCAGTTTCTTTTTTCAGTGAGGAATGAATGCGTGACTACATGTCCCAGAATGCAAAGTGCGCTTTCGCGTAAAGGCTGGGACACCCATGCGATGTTCCCTGCGAAGTTGCTTGCAACGGGGAAATCGCGACTTCGCGTGAAGCAGTTGTACGGGTAGACACACGGTTGGATTTCAAGCAAGCAACGTCGTATCGTGTGTCCGAAGCTTAAGTGACGTTGTATGAGGAAAAGAATGTGTTTGTTGTCACAGTGCAAATGATTTGATTTTTAATTTGGTATGGTTTTTGCATAGATACTGTGAGGCCCTTCGCTGGACTGATCTGGATTGTCAGATTCTCCGTTGCAGCCATGTTCAGACATGTCTAGCCGATTCTCTAAACGTCCTAACCACAGCAGTCTCTCATTTTCCAGCTAAAGTGGCTTTGACCAGGATCCTTGCTTTACTGATGGGTGATTTGGGCGTGGCATCTAAGGGTGCCAAGATGGTTATCGAGAAACTCTACGCTATGCACTGGCAGGAAGCACTAGAAAGGTAATAAGCAGTTTGCATTTTAGATGTTCAAAGGACAATCAATAACGAGATCAGTACATTGAGTAGAAAGCTTGAATAGTCCTTTTTCGCATTCCATTATACCGCTGTCTTCAATGACCACATTATTAATAGATACCCGTGAAATTCAAACGTGTTTGTATTGTTCAAGTCGTACATTCTTCACATTACTATTGATACTTATGAAATATTTTCTCTAAAACGAGGCTAAACCTGTAGAAATGAATCCGTGGTCAAGGATTACAGCGGATTTTATGGAATTAGAAAAAGGACTATCAATCAATTTGTTTATCGCGAGCAAGCTGCTTTATTTCATCAGCCAATCGATTCCTGGTTAGCACATGAATGACAAAGGCTTATGTCACACCAGCTATAGCTTCAGATGTAGAAGTCGAGGGTTCGAGCCCTGTGCGGTGCGCTCACGCTTTGTCATTAGGCCCTTCAAACTATCTGTCACGGTGCCTCTTTTCACCCAGGCGTATCAATAGGTACCAGCAAAAACAAACCTGAAATAGTCTAGTATCCATCCAAGGGGTAGTGGTACTTCTAGTCATTGGGGCGGGAGATAAGCGTCGGTGCTGTTCGAGTCTCTGTTGGCTCGCCCACTTTTCGCGACTTCCCACTTACAGACTTCACCTTTATGACATTTTTTCTTACCACCTACCCCTCCCCTGTAGGTACCTTCTTGTTCTACCAAACAGCGTTGAAGATGATGAGCTACTCATTGAGGTGATGACACTGTTGTCCTGTATGCTCACCAGTCCAACTCAACCACCAGAGCCCGTGGTGGCCTGGATGGCTAGGATTACCATTCAGAGTGATGGACCACTTCTGTCCTTATTAAGAACGCCTGCGGTGGATGCTGCGAATGTGACGTCACAGACTGTGACTGAGTCTAGGAGGTAGGAATCTGATTTATTGAATGAGAAAACAGTAGGATGATTGTGATGGCGACGGTGACATTGGTTATGTTGATGATGGCCATGGTTATGACGATGGCGTTAAAACGATGATAGTAACTGATGATGGTGAATGATGCCTGATGATTGATTACTGTGAATGATAATGATGGTTGATGATGGTGAATGATGACTGATTATTGTGAATGATGATTGATGATGGAGAATTATGATTGATGATGGTGAATGATAATGATGATTCATGATGTCTGATGATGATTGATGATGAATAATGATGAATAATGATATCTGATAATAGCAAATGATGATGATTGATGATAATGATTGATGATGGTTAATGATCTAAATGATGACGATCATTAATCAATGATGATGATGATGGTGACAAATATTAGAATAAAGAGATCGTATGACGAATGATTTCCATTGACCAAATACTGTATCATTATAAATGAGTGAAGCTAATTACATACACTCTGTTGATGGCATTGTTATTTTCCGTTGTCAGGAATCTACGGAAGTCTATTCTGGTATTTTACTCTAACCTCGTCAGATGTCTTCTCCAGTCCTGCAAGCGATGGGGGTTTGACGGTGAACGTGTTTTGATCGGAGAACTAGCGCACGCTGTGACCTTGAACCTTGACCTCGCAGATAACCCATCGTACTACGATCTTCCTGTCCTTGAGAGCGCTTTAGAGTGCCTAGGTCATGTGACTGCCTGTAGCCACTGGAGTGCGCACTCAAGGAGTCAGGACGCGATGGGACTGTGCACTAGTCTTCTGCAGTCATTAGTCCAGGTATTATTTACGAAATTCTGTGAAAATTGTGCAGATGGAAAATAGGTTTCAATTTCTCTTTTCTTACAATTCTAGGATATTTCACAGTCACAGCCCGGCGCGCTGCTGTATTTTTCTCTGATGCGCCTATTAGCCTTTCGTAAGATGTTTTCCCATCTTAGATTACGTGTTATTTCCTTGGGTACTATTTTTTGTTTCTCGGCAACACTTGAGAAGATACCTTTCAACAGACCCCTTGCAGCAACCCCCAAAGGAGTTCAATTTTGAGGAGAAAACAATCAGTGTTCGATTCTCAGGAGAATAAAATACTATTAGAGAGCTTAAGCACCAAGCGTTTTTGAGTCACGGACGGAAAAAAGAAGTGAATTTACAGGATTCCTGACGTCTAGACGTCCGTAACGCCAGGTCACTGACCTGAAAACTATAGCTTACCCGTCCGTGTTGAAAGTGTAGAACGTGAAAGATGTAAGTCGCTGTTTCCTTTCCTTTTCTTGTCTGTATTCCGAATTTTTCGATTGTGTATAATTTTAAACAAAGAATATTGTTTTAAACTTGATAACTTTTCATTTTAGATCGTCAAAATAGCAAAAAAAAATGTCTTTTTTAAATTGTAAACAAACAGAACTAACGGGCGTCACACGTCCGTGCTGCGCGTACGCGTCGGCTTAAACAACAAAATTCGCGCCAAAAACGGCGTTCTCGATCCATTCTTCCTCGGTATTCTGACGTCCGTGTTGACAAAAACGCTTGGTGCTTAAGCTCTCTATTGTTTTGCCCTTCAAACTGGACTGCTTGGGAATTGCTGCAAGGGGTCTATCAAAATTTGGATTAGTCAAAGACAAGGAATCGTATTCTCAAGGGAATGACACGTCGTTTGAAATGGGTTAACATTACACCCAAGGTGAATACAAGGTGTTATTTTTCTCTTGTGTAGGTTGTAACAGCATTCCACGCAGGTCGCCTGGGCTCCAGCACCTCGTTCATGGGTAAAGGGGTTACATATCATGCTAGTCTATGTCTGGTTCATCTGGTCAAAGAAATGGAGACGATAGATCCCAACAAGGTACACATATCTACTATTTTTGTAGGTCCAGTTCAGATGTCGAACTTTTGCTGCGTCGAATCTAACAGTCTTTAGCGTCGACTGAAATTCATTAGAGCAGATTTCGTATGACTGTGAAAAAGTCGCGGCATGGTCAGTGCCGTAAGCGTGCCTTGCCGCGACCGTGATGTTTTCTAGAATTCTAAAGTTCCTTGCCGTGCCTTGACTGTGTCCGCGTCGTGTTCGTGCCGCGACTTTTTCACAGTCATACGAAATCTGCTCTAACTTCGACGTCTAATTCAAACATCGCATTTAATTCTGCCGAGAGTTTATAATTTATTGCATTGTATTTCAGACGTCGCACTTGTCGTGGATGAAATGCAACTATTAGATTCGACGCGGCAAAAGTTCGACGTCTGAACTGGGCGTTAACACGTTAACACTTATAAAATGTGCAATTCTAGCCGAATTCAAATAGCCTGTGTTTCTCCTAGTCAGAAATTTTGATTTTTAGACGATTTACAAAACCAATCACATAACTAAAACATCACGTGTGTCGTTTCCGCCCTATTCTTAGACGACACTTTTAAGGCTCGTATTACTGATAAGGAATACTTACTCAGGCAAATGTCAGGCATTATTGAGTACAAACAGTTCATACCGCTCTCTGTATTCATCCTGCAGTCTTGGATTTCATATTGGGTCCATCAAGATGACAGTGATAGTCAAGCATTGGGTTGGTTGGTCACCCTGTGGTCAGATCGTTCTTCTGAAGTACGCTGGATGGGTTTGAGTATTGCATCTAGTTTAGCCAGTACGATGGAGGGTCATGAAACACTGATCCAAGCCCTACAGGGGGTAGCAGGGGGAGTCATTGGTATAACTTTGCCTATCATCTTGGATGACGGCGAGTGTGGTATGGTTAGACAACAGGTAGGTCCAAGTGATCATGATGAAGCGAGACGAGGGGGAAAAGGAGGAGGATAATGGTGGTGGCGGTGGCGGTGGCGATGGTAGTAGTGGTGTGCCAACAGTGATGGTGATAGTGGCAATGTGTGGTGGTGGTGGTAATGATGACAATGTAGTATAGTGATGGTACGATGGTGGTGGTGATGGTGATGGTGGCAATGTAGTGTGGTGGTGGTGGTGATGATGATGATGATGGTAGCAATGTGGTGGTGGTTGTGGTGATAAAAATGTAGTGTAGTGATGGTACGATGGTGGTGGTGATGGTGATGGTGGCAATGTAGTGTGGTGGTGGTG
>WUAP02000012.1:581-13498 GCA_015163945.2 Stichodactyla helianthus | reverse complement strand
TGCAAATATTCAATATTTTAATTGGTTTTCCTTTTTTAACTTTTTCGAAAAACAAATGTCCCTCGCGTACACGCATTAATAAGCTTTTTCTGCCCCAAGTTTGGCGACCCGTTTAGTTCTCGCGACTGGAAACACGGAAAACTAGTAGACGCTGACAGCAGGAAGCTTAGTTTGAACAACACAGATAACTAAAGCCGCAAATGATGATTAAGCAGACGCCGATGAAGTAATTCTCATGGACTTCTATGATAAAGCACGTATTAAAATTGCCTTTGAAAGAGAAAATTACTAGAAAGATACCACGCCTGTATTAAGGCTGCTCAAAAACACATTTCACACGGATGTCGGAGTTTCGCAAAGTAGAAAATATACAACCTTTCCTGCTAAAAAACCCTATATTTTATGACACAAGATAGTGAATATTACATTACACGAAAGACACATTAGCAGGAGACATTTAATGCCTCCGCGGAGACCAAACTTTTATCTTTTCGTGTTTATAAAGTATCTTCCAATTGCGCGCAAGCCTTACCAGGCACGTACAAGATATTTAGAAACACGAGAAAAACGTTGTCGCAGCCGAAGCAATAACCCAAGACCGCAAAGCCTTCGGGGGATTTTTTTCCAGTAGTTAATCCATTCTGAGATGCGTTCATTTTAGTCTATCCTTCCCAAGTTGAAATGCGTGCTCGAAAACACAGCTTATACTAGCAACCTTTGCCTTCAGGACGACTTGTCGCTTTTAGTGTTGCTTTCGGCTCTGACAATATATATTTTTAAATAAGTGTACGTCATGTGTTATAATAGGAGACTATGATATCACTTGGAGCGAAAGGAATTGATTGGGAATATTAAAGATTTTATCGATAAATATTAATGAGAATAATGTCATTTTCGTGAAACATTTTAATTGCTATTCGAGTTTACTTGTAATGGACACCTATCAAATTCGACTTCATAAAAAAAAAAACTATCTTCAAGCCTTTGTGGAACGAAATTCTTTTCGTTCTTTCTTTGTTTTATCTCCCCGCCTTTCTTTCGTTTAACCACTTTTTTTTTTGAGGATCCCAGCGCAATAGCACGACCAATCTCCGTATGATTTTCTGTCGAAGAGACTGAGAATTCAAAGCTAGTGCGAAAAGAAAAGTTAAATAGAGAAAAAAAGAAAATTAAAAAACTGAGAAAAGTAAGAAGAAATGGATAACTATGAAGTGAATCCAGTTGAGAATACATTCAAAAGTTTATTTTACAAAAAGTAAAATTTAAGGATTCAAAATCGGCGTATTAGTTTGTATTTCCTAAAATTAATATTTAAGAATATAGAGGAAAAAATTGTAAAAACGCTTACTGCAATAAAGAATTTTTTGTATCAAAACTGCATAACATCAAATACACTTTTTCACTGAGATTTTTCTCGCTCTTTTTTAATGTATAATTTTTAAGTTTTATCGCGATTTCTTTTATCCGATTCAATACTGTCGAAAATAAACACCTAATTAGAAGATAGAAGCCGGATGATTAGAATAATGATTATTGAATATAAAACAGTTTTTCTAATTTTCTATTCAATATTGTTTTCGAGATTAATTTGGATTTTATTAATATATTTTAAAGGTCTTTGGCATGGCTAAAACTTCTCCCAAGAGCTGAATACAGGACTTAATATCTATAGAAATGCCTATTCTCTAGAACTTAGTTACCTTTTGGCAGATGAACCAAGATTTGGATTCAGGCTTCCAGTGCCTTTAGTGTCCCAAGAGGATGATTAGTAGGTCAAGTGAACGATAGTGCCGGCTACCAGACGAATAATTTCTCGATTCTGAGCCAAATTCGAGTGGAGATAGCCTGACTTCGGTGTCCTATTTTGACACGCAGAGTGTAAGATCTCTTTGCAGTACACGATGTTTGGAAGAGTTAGTTTTGACAGCTGGTTAAATAAAGGTGCGTGGTCACGTGGTTGGTTCTTGCAGCTGTTCTAACTGTCCAATGGGCTCTCAGCGTAATTTCGTGTCAAGTGTACGCACGCGCCTTGTTATGACAGTTTTCATGCTCTGATTTTGAATGGACCAGGAGTAATCTTGAGCCCTGTGATTGGTTGAACGGTTGTTGTCATCGTCGTACCATGACTGTCTTCTGCGTGATTTTTTCCCTTACCGAAATCCGCTGTACGCGTCGGGTACGGAGAGTGTAAGGTCTGGTCAGGATGGTTTCTCATACAAGGCACCATGTCTCACCATTGGGTATATGTTCCCGCTCCATTTGGTGAAACTACAGCAACTGAACTGTGATGTTGGAAAGGTTCAGTTCATCGCATCGTTTAGTCGTTCGTTTGCGTCCATTGAATTACTAAGGAGGTTTTCAAAAGTCATTGTACTGAAGGATATCACCATTTTGAAATTTAACTAGATGAATAAATGAAAAAAGGAAGGAAAGAAAGAGAAAAAGAGGAAGAAAAAAAGAAAGAAAGAAAGAAAGAAAGAAAGAAAGAAAGAAAGAAAGAAAGAAAGAAAGGAAGGGAGGGAAGGAAAGAAGCAAACATTTGCATACTTCAAGCGATAACCTTTCGCTAACAAACACTAAACTTCGCTAACAAGTCTGCTCGAAAACTTTATTTAAAAATACAAAAAACATGAACAATATTAATTTGACACTAGTGAATTGACGTGATTCTACAGCAATATTTAAATCCTAGAATTCTCTTTTTTCTTGAAGACAGATTTTTATCTTTAGACTTAGTTTATTGTTTATAGAGAGCATAATAAACAACCAAAGCCGGATACAAAGTCATGTAATAGCTTTCCACCATGTTGGATGGCAAATTATCATTTACATTAGCTTTGTCCTCCAACGTGGCGGAGGGGGGAAATCACGTGACCCTTTAAAACTATCTGTATCCATAGAAACTAAATAGAAACAAATTCACCTACGTATCCGCCCGTCACGTTATTCCCAATATCTGATCTAACGGAACCGGCTTTGATTCAGCCCTCTCGGATCAACGCAGCCACTTTGATTAGCCCAAACGATGGCATAACAATTACACTTACAGTTTCATTTACAAGTTTTGAAAGTATTATTTTGTTTTCTAAGTTCAATTGGTTTTCAAAATAGTTTGCTAAGGGAGCAATGATTATTCAGTCTTCTCTACCGGTGATTCAGTGTCTTCAGATGTTGTTGTCGTTTCTGCAGGATTCAACTCTAAGACCGTCGAACTTTCTTTAATTTCTTGCACAACGTTACTTTCAGAGGACTCGTCTTTGCTTTCCTCTTCGTCTTTAGAGCCATCGGTATCCGAAGTAGCTTCTTCGGGTTTGGTATCTTCGTCTCGTCTTGATTCCTCTACGCTGACAGTCGTCGTTTCTTCGCCGTTTGTTACGACTTCTGTTTTCGAGGGTTCAGTTGAGCTTTCGGGTCTTTCTGTCGAAGGTTCGACTAATTCTGCCTTCGTATTACTCGAATTCTCAGTAGATGTTTCTTCTGCTTCTGGTGTATGAGATTCGGAAGTCTTTTCTGAGTCACTAGAAGAGGTTGCCTCCTTGAAAGAAATTAGCGCTGAGTCAAGCTTTGATAAAAATTAAAAATTTAGACTCAATCAATCGTTTGTATGGATAATGGCGGCCTGTGCGGCCTAATTGGTTTGAAGGTGCCATTAAAAAGCAAAGGAGTATCTTTCCTTCTCAGCAAACCTCGAAACTTTTTTCAAATTTAAAGAATAACGTCGGATTTATAAAAAGAAAATGACACTAAAAACAGACAAACCACCACCAAAATACCACAAAGAATGTCGACTTTGGTGAAACTTCATACTTGCAAATTTTAAAAGCAACCACAAACTTGAAGTCCTGCAAGTTTAGGGGTATCTAAATCTAGTTTGAACCAAGACAACACCTTCAATTCTAATCAGTTGTTTTAAAAACTTAATTGATAGTTCGGCCGCAGAAAACCAAGCCTATACTAAAATTGACCGGCTCAAACGACCGAGATACTGGTACTTGAATTGAATTTTTTAAATTTCTTTCCCGTCGTATTTAGGGTGAGGTTTCTATTAGTGTGTTACCTTAGTAGGAAGGAAGCCTTTCTGCATCGCTCGGCAAAGGTTTTCAAGTTTGCTGTTTTTGCCTTTCAACAAGGTGATTTCCTTCTCCATGTTGCCTCTCTGATGAGAGAAAAATATCATCATCATCATCATCGTCAATCAAGTCACTAACACCACTATCATCACCATCAACTGTCATCATCATCATCATCATCATCAACTGCCATCATCATTATCATCATCATCAATGGCCATCGTCATCATCATCACCACCACATCATCATCAACTGCCATCACCATCATCGGCATCACTGGCATCATCACCCTATCATTACTATCACCACCAACACCGACAGTAACACTGCCACCATCATCATCAACGCATCATCATCATCATCACCATTTTCATCATCATCATCATATTCATTGCGAATATTGTCGATCTTCTATCATGCTATCACTGTCACAATCTGTACCTTCGCCAGCATGTCATGTGATCAACCGCGTTCAGTTATGTCATCACTACATTCTCATGTTTTTCTTAACCACTAGAAAATCTGAAAGTTAATTAAAAATCTCAAAGAGAAAGTCAGCCTTACCTCTTCTAACATGGCCAGTAGAGATCTGTTCGTGTTCTCCCATCGCGTCTTGAGTGTTTTATTCTCCTTTTCTAGCTTCTTAATAGTTTTAGTCATCTGGAAAAAAGAAAAGTTTTGTTTAGGAAACATAAAACGGCCATAGGACAGATTTGTCATTAACTTACTTTATCCATTTCTGACTTGAACGTTTGAAACACCTCGTTGCTCTTGTTTAAGGTAGACTGGAATTCATCAAAGCGCTCTGTATATATAGCCAGCTAAAACGCCATCGTATTGATTAAAATAAACTATGTTTAAATGACGACACTAACGGAAAATGGCAAAAAGTTACATAATAAATACCTGTTATTAACCGAGCGCTAGGTCCGTACCGTAAGTTATGGACCGCAGACTAGCCAATGAGAACGCGTGAAATAACCTTGCCATATACATGGTTTTTATGGCCCAAATGGGTAGCGCGCGGGCCATAAAAAAGTGTCCATAACGATGTACGGACCAACCAAATGAGGTTAATAAGAAGTTAATTGTATGGCAAGACGAACGGTCCGTACCGTAAATTTTATGGACCACAAAAAGGCCAATGATGGTGCATAAAATGACCTTCTCATATAACTAAATTTTTTATTTGACCCTCGGCTAGGGAAATTAGTGCAGAATTTAGTTTACTTTTGTAAACTCTGTACCCAAGGATTCCAACTTAACTGTACTGCATTACATCCTCGGAAGGGAGAGGGAAGAACAGAAAATTAATAATTTGTTGATGAACAACTGGTTCATTTTTATTTCAACAAAGGAAGTTCCCATTAAAACAGAAAATAATATTCTGAAATGTGTAGGGTTACCTGTGCTTTGAGCTCCTGTTCCTGTTTGACCATAATTTCATATTTCTTTCTATAATCCAGAGAATCTTTCAAGAGCTACATTAAAAGATAAAAACAAAACAGAAATAAGAACTTACTAGAGGATACTATCAGGCAACTTAAACTAACTACAGACTCAAAAACAACAAGGCATTTAAGCTAGTAACAAACTTGTGCAAAAGCGTCTGTGTGTTCAGATTTTTACCTCTTGTTTTTCCAGTAAAGATTTTTCTTTCTGTTCATTAAACTGTAGATTCTGTTGTGCCATTTTGGCTTCTGCCAGTTGAAGCTCCAGCTGTTTATGCTGGACAATCTTGTCAACATGCTATAAAAAGAGTGATAAAAAATTATTAAATCTGCAGAACATTCCATCCTGTTTTTCTTGCATTGTCAAAGCCAAAACTGTTTTTATTTTCTAATTATTACCATCTACTTTTATTATTTTATTATGTATAAACTTTTTAAAAAGCTGAATATTTGCAAGTACATTTTCTTCTTGCAATAAGACAAGATTAAACCTGATCTTCAAATCTATTAAACTGACTTCAAATCTATTGAACTTACTATTTTCTAATTATTACCATCTATTTTTATTATTTTATTACATTCATAAACCTTTTTTTCCTTAAAAGATGTTACCGTATGTAACACCTACAGTGATGGGAAACACTTGTGCATTAAAGACTTAGATTCAAATCATTTTAGTTTATAAGAAAGATGGGTTCAAGAACTCACCTCTTCCCTAGTTTCATACTGTGATACAAGACCTTTAAGCTTAGTTGCCAGCCTTTGAATGAGAAATATAAAGATATCACACACACACATCAGACATAAAATCTAAAAACTGTTTGTCAAATACATCTTGCCCTCCTATGCCTTGCACCCTTCTAATTCAGAAACTTCAAACTTTCAAACTGAAAGATCAAGGCTAAGATAGTATGCTAGAAAAAGCACTAAGGATATTCAGAGGGCAAAAAGGCCAATGGACCTTTCCCATTACAGGACAGGTGTCATTCCCTTGGAGCTTTTTCCTTTGTCAATGGTAACACTTGAAAAGATTGGATAAACCTCAAACAAAGAATCTTATTCCCAAGAGGTCTGTACTGAAAAAAATATGACACCCAAGCAAATAAGGTCTACTGGGGTGGGTTTTTGTGGAGGGGGAATGAGAGATAGCAGGCTGATACCATCTTCAACCAGGGAGAAAGGCTAAATAAAGTAATTCAATTCAGTGTGTATTTGTAACTTACTCTTCATTTTCTATCTTCAGTTGCTCATTTCTCTTGAAATTTTCTTGCATTTGTTGTGAAATATCATTTATTGTGGTTTGGAATCTGTCAGACAGTTCTTTTCTCTTGGCCTCTTCTTCCTGAGCTCGCAGCTGGCATTCTTCCTAAATAATAATATTAATTGGGAATATTTATTGTAAATAAAGAGAGTTTGTCATGCACAGTATAAATCAAGGCTTTTTAGAGTGAAATTCATAGGAGTGGAAAACACTGCAAATTCATAGCCTTACTGTTCATGTAACTATACCATACTTTGCTGCACGGCTATAGCATGGGTTGTGATTGGATGATTTACTTTAAAACAATGGGGAAACCATTTCAGTGTTATTGCATACCGTACCGTGTATGTGCTGTAAGTCAGTACCGTATGTTTCCCACTCATACGAAATTCACTCTATGAAAGGATTATTATCACGGGCAATTCCAGAACAGCTCAAACCTTGACAAGTTTGCTGTGTCGTTGCAACTCTCTACACAAGCTTTCAAGTTTACTTTTAGCAAGAGTAGCTTTATTGTAATCTGACTGGAGTATGTCTCTTTCCTTAGTCAACTATTATGAAAAAGCAAATATCATATCATTAAACTACATAGTAAAGTTTTCCTACAGTTGACTCTCATAAGCAAACCCCTTGGGGCTGTGAAGTAGTGATCTCTTACGAGAGATGGGGCCTTATAATGATATTTGCTACAAGGCCCCAAAACTCATGAGTCAACTGTATACCAAATAGACCTCTTTACCTTTGTATGCAAATTGCCCATTTCAGATCAAGTGGCATTCTCTTGGGAATTGTTCTTTTATTATGAAAATGTTAACCTATCAACATAAGAAAGAATTAATTCCCAAGAGTGACATCACATGGTCTGAAATGGGTAAACAAACCACGAAGGTAAAGAGGTCTGTTATATATTTATACAAATTTAAGGCAATGATAGTGAACTGTACCTTTTCATTTCTAGAATCTAGTTCATCTTTTTTATGCTCAACTAACTTATTTTCAGCAGCCTAAAATGAGTGTGAAAAGTGGATATCAATGATTATGAACCAAAACCCTTCAAATACCTAGGATGACCAGGTGTTCCTTAATTCTTGCCAGTGTAAAAAATTTATAATAATTAAATTAAAGAATCTAGCATACTAATAAAAAGTAATTTCTAATTACTGTGGTTGTACTCTAACTGTGGTCACCCTTAACCAAACAGATGAGGAATCAAAAACCACAGAATTTGAGGATTTTTTCCTACTGTTCATTGGCCCATTGCATCTGCATGTGACCTGTTGAGATATCTTCTGTTGCTAGTATCAATGAAAGTTCCTAGCACCTACAAAATTATGGTGTCCAATATGCTTAACCTTTTCCTGAATTCTCTAAATAAACACAATTTAGCAAGTTTCTAGAATTGATTCCACACATCTTTTGAGATTGTGACTCCACACTCTAGTTTTTCATATATATTGGCAGCAACTTTATGGAAAACTTCAAAATTGAGAATAAAATCAGGAGGAACTTTGAAGCTTTATGTTGCAACAGAACATGTTTTTGTCACTGTGGTAGAATATAAACTTGAATCCTATTATTTTTGATTTGTACTCTGATTTATTAATGAACTCAAGTAACCACAGTTAGAGTAGAACCACAATGATAAATAATCCATTGAATAGCAATTAAATACAAGACATCCAGTTTAAGATTAGTTGTTTCCCCAATAGACATAACATACTGACTGCATTGTGAGTCAAATTACTATTTCATTGATGTGAACAAGACCAATATTGATGGACCTAATAAGGCTACAACAAAGCATAATGCCATGCTTGATTGAGCCTGGCAAGCCTGTCATTGAAGTGCTTTTCCAAAGTTTCTTTCAGCTTCTGGCTTCCCTGACTTAAAACACTTCAAGTCAGATAACGGTGCTTCAAGAAACTGCTATAGGTTTTAGAGTATTGGTATTCTGGTTTCAGAACAGTAAGCTTATCTAATTCACTTGGAAAATCATGCGATATAATTAAAAATGCTAGAATACTTTCTAATATGCAAAACCCGTTAAAATTCTCTTAAGCCAGGCTACATAAAATACCTTGTTATAATATAATTGTATTTTAGGCGTATGTTAGTGAACAATGTTGTCAAAAAATGTGTACAAACTTTATAATGAATTCCTGCATGTTAAGCATGTTTTGGACGCGTGTACAAGCAAGTCTACTCCCTCACCAGTTGTACACATTTCCTTGCGATGGCTTCAACTTTTCCCTCTGCACTTTCAATGTTATCAAAAGCTTTTAATAAAAGCTCTGTGGGATAAAAAAAATTCAAAGGAAATTCTTTCAAATGCACAGTAAGTAACAATAACATTTTTATCTTACAGTGTAAAATTCTTGTAAATTGGCTTCCAGTGTTGGAATTTAACACAAATTAAACGGACCCAAAATATAAGCTTACTTATCCTCTTTTCTTCTTCTTTATTCCTTTTCTCTTCTTTACTCTTTTTGCTTTTTTTCTCGTTCGTCTGAGGCTTGGAATTATTAGTAGAAATTTGGTCATTAACTTCGATATTCTGGGGATCGTTTTCTCCGCCATTCTCGTGAACCTGTTCAAAAACACACCAATTTCTCAGTCTAATCTTTACCGATCGCAGTTATAACTATAGATCTTGATATTAATGTCATACCTGAGGTTCTGAAGATGTGTTTTGGGGTTGCATATCAACAGGTGGTTCCATATTTTTGAGTGTTTTATATTTCAGCGATCGCTTCTTCCAAATCGTGATTCGAATGACAAGATTCTGAAATGTATTACTAGACTAGTGCCAGGTCTACACGGTAATGATTGATTGTGAGGCTCTACCACAGGGATACCACACTGCCATGGAAAGTAGGATTCACATATCTAGTTCCCAACTGTTTAATTAATTTCTTTAATCATTTCAGTTGACTGTTCAGTAAAAGCTAACAGATGAAAGAAATCGATGTCTACTGATGTCGAGCAGAACTGATCTACATCTACAGTCGTATGACATCACTTGAACAATTAAGCTTAAATAACTCAAACAATTAAGTTATTACATGTAAAAATAAAAATATTTTGAGTTTCTAACACCTTCTTAAAAATTGGTTTTTGATTCCATAATAGCCCATTTCTGAGTTCTTGAAAAAGATGCACAATCATGAGGTTCCATGCCAGTAGCTCAAAAGGACTGACTTCTTTCTTAAAAGTACAGATTTCTACAAGTGATATTTTGGTTGAGTGATCACACACAACAGTATCTAGATCAAGGCTCCATGGAAACAAAAGAATAATTACGATTATTTCATTGTTTCCCCACAGCCTCGATTCAGTTCTTATTGTGTGTGATCACTCAACCAAAATATCGAGTGGGCTATTGTTCCACGTCACCATGTGATTTTCACATGAAGCCTCACTTTCAAGCACCTTTTTTAAGAACAGTCCTTTTTCAGATCAGTTCTGCTCAACATCAGTAGACATCAGTTTCTTTCATGTTAGCTTTTACTGAACAGAGGATCTTTCAAAAATAGCACCTCATAACAGTGTGAATTGGATACAGTAAGGTAACTTGCAGATCTTTGTTGAAAAACATTGTCCCAAAAAACATTGCACATCTTACATCTAAAAGGTTAATAGACTGAAGTTTGCCTTAATCAAATTCTCATTCTATTTCAACTTTATTCAAAAACCATTCCAAACATGTAACAAAGGGATTTCTTTTGACCAACTCAAGGTGTCCACTGTTAGATATTTTGCATGGTAAATGAATTCTATCAGTTAGGGGAACTATCACAAATCACAACAGTATTACTCATTTTCAGCATATTTTATTCCAGTTTAATACATCCAACTAAAAATTCTCAAAAATGCAAAATAAAAAGAAATTTGTCAACAGAAACTGTTTTAAGCAAGGTCCTAATCACTACTGTCTTTCAGAAGCTTTTATAGTGTAAGTCCATTAAGCCATTGAGACTTATCTGTTTACTTGCCACCACGGAGACGGAGTACAAGATGAAGGGTAGACTCTTTCTGGATGTTATAGTCACTCAAGGTGCGACCATCTTCCAACTGTTTGCCAGCAAAGATAAGACGTTGCTGGTCTGGAGGGATACCTTCTTTGTCTTGGATTTTGGTCTTCACATTTTCTATGGTATCGCTTGGTTCAACCTCCAAGGTGATGGTCTTGCCAGTCAAAGTCTTGACAAAGATCTGCATACCTCCTCTGAGACGTAATACCAAGTGTAAGGTAGACTCTTTCTGGATGTTATAGTCACTGAGGGTGCGACCATCTTCAAGTTGCTTGCCAGCAAAGATGAGACGCTGTTGGTCTGGTGGAATACCTTCTTTGTCTTGGATTTTAGTCTTCACATTCTCAATGGTATCACTTGGCTCTACTTCAAGAGTGATGGTCTTGCCGGTCAAAGTCTTGACAAAGATCTGCATACCACCTCTAAGACGCAATACCAAGTGTAAGGTAGACTCTTTCTGGATGTTATAGTCACTGAGTGTACGGCCATCTTCCAACTGTTTTCCAGCAAAGATAAGTCGCTGTTGGTCTGGTGGAATACCTTCTTTGTCTTGGATTTTAGTCTTCACATTCTCAATGGTATCGCTTGGCTCTACTTCAAGAGTGATGGTCTTGCCGGTCAAAGTCTTGACAAAGATCTGCATACCACCTCTTAAACGCAGCACAAGATGAAGGGTAGATTCTTTCTGGATGTTGTAGTCGCTCAAAGTACGGCCATCTTCCAACTGTTTGCCAGCGAAAATGAGACGCTGTTGGTCTGGTGGAATACCTTCTTTGTCCTGGATTTTCGTCTTCACATTCTCAATGGTATCACTTGGTTCGACCTCTAAAGTGATGGTTTTACCAGTTAAAGTCTTCACGAAGATCTGCATGATGTTTCGCTAGGAGTTTAGGCCTTTGAAAAGCTTTAAAAATCGTTTTCCTTCAGATAAATCTCACCCGAACGAAGTCAAAATGGCGGACTGAGGAAAGAACTGTCGCGATAATTTTTATGTCGTACAGAAATCTCGCCTTCTGATTGGTTGAATTATAATTTCCTGTGACGCAATACGCATGACTTAGCTAAATTATTAATGAGTAAAGAGAAACTATAACTTCATCAAAACACAAATGAGTTATTTAGTTTGTTTGAAAGAAATATTAAATATTTTAAGTTATAATAGTAAATAGCTAATCCTTTTCTTTTCTTTTGTATACGAAAATTAACAAGATCCGAACTTATTCCTGAAGTGGCAAAAATGAAAAAGCTATCATAAGCTTACATTATTAATATCCTATATAGGTAGTAAGAATTTGAATGTTGATCAAAATTTCTTTATAACTCTTTCACTTCAACTGAGCCATTTTAATTCCTAAATATTGTAATTACCTCAACGAAATTAGTTTCATTAGCCTTAAGGTTACTTTAGGGTTTAAAGCCTTCCTGTATAGGTAAAAAGAACGAAAAATTGTATGAATGTTGTCATTCTTAACAAGATGCTGCAGATTTCCTTGCTACATTATCAGGATGGTCTTCCTGTGTTTGCATCTTGCAATGTATTCTGGGTAATTTATCAAATCCAAGATGGCGGCCGTCGTGCTGAATAATGCCGCTCAAAACCAACAAAAACAGGCGAGTGGAGCAACTGATAGATCCCTTAGATCTGTCTTTGGTAAATATATCTTTACTATTTTAGGGTTTTTTGTTCTTTTTTAAAAAAGAAGTTTAAGTTTTCTTGATATTACACTTAGGGATTTTTATAGCATGATCTCTGTATTGAAGGTTATTTAATCTTCCAGTATTTATACTTGAGACGGTTTTCTTTGTTATTCATCGGGATGCATCTGTGATACATCCCGATGAATACGTTAATGAGGGATGTATCTGGTTATTGACCTGGGATGTAACTAGCTACATCCCTTGAATTTGTAATGAGGAGTTCATTACAAACTCAACGTATCCGAGGCAGGATTGTGAAGCACATCCCAGCAAGAGACCACTTATTTACCAGTCTATGGATGAGTTGCCGGTTCCCAGGCTGGGATCACCAGGGCGCAAACAAAGCAACGAAATTTATATTACTTCTTTGCATTATATGGTAGTTTTGTTTTGCAAAAATAATGT
>WUAP02000011.1:0-12256 GCA_015163945.2 Stichodactyla helianthus | reverse complement strand
CATTCTAGAGGTTAAATAAAGAAGACACAAACAATTTTAGAAGGTTGAAATTTTAGTTTTCATATTCTTAACATTTTATTTTTCTAATTCATGTCAGATTCATTGCTTGGGCTCCCTGTGGTACAGGGCTCAGAGGAAAGACGCCAGTGCGCGCGCGAATTACGTTATATTTGTTCGCTTCTCCTGTTTGCTCTCTAGCAGCGCGGGCTGATAACGGTCACTGAATGAACGGAGAACAAATTTACAGACGGCACCGAAATTTCCTAACAGCTCTAACAGATATAATTATTACTTGTAGTGCATTTCTATTGCCCTCTGTCATAATGTACAGCGGAATTCGTAAACGAATACCGCGCGCCAATTTTCGCGACGAATTTCTTAACGGGAAAAAAAAAAAAAAAAATGCGCGCGCACTACTGACTCTTCTGAGCCCTGTGGTTCCGGGTCCAAAATGAAAAGCAGTTTCTTTGAAGATTTTTCTTGCTTTTTTCTTCATAGTAGGAATTGGTGTACACAGGTCTATTTATTACAGGCGGAATAGGAAAACTATTGCATTCAATAAAGATCCAATAAGTTTTCACGGGTTAATGAAAACCACTCTAACCCGTGAAACAAAGTGTACTAATTAAAGTGTAATAGTCAAATAGACACAAAAGAAAAGAATAGAATCAGAGAGTGATAAAGTGACATACACTAAAGCCTGGTCCTCACTAGCGACATAATAAGCATAAGCAACATACGCAGACTCAGTATTGCATTGATCACCGAGGTGTGAGAAAAGACAAGCACTGCTAATGAGCAGTACACTACTGAGTCTGCGTATGTTGCTTGCGCTTATGCTTATGTCGCTAGTGAGGACCAGGCTTAAAGTGTATTTCACGGGTTGATGAAAACCACTCATTAGATGACTTTGTCCCTCTTTTGTACTAAATTGCATTATATAGAACTTGAATATCTTGAGAATGTTGTACATAGTCAACCAAGCGGAAAAACCAATTCTTTATAAGCTGGGTGGGTTCATTCGGAGTTCACTTGCTTGAGGAGAGCTTCGTCTTTACAAAGTCGCTTCACCGTTCAAAGCACCAAAGTTTTGAAAATGGCTGACGACGACGTTGCTGCGCTTGTTGTTGACAATGGCTCTGGAATGTGTAAAGCTGGTTTTGCAGGTGACGACGCTCCAAGGGCTGTCTTTCCGTCCATCGTTGGACGTCCTCGCCACCAAGGTGTGATGGTCGGTATGGGCCAAAAGGACTCGTATGTCGGAGATGAAGCACAGAGCAAGAGAGGTATTCTTTCCCTAAAATACCCAATCGAACATGGAATCGTTACGAACTGGGATGACATGGAAAAGGTAATATAAACTTGGTTTTTCTATTCGATTCGTGTTATAAAACTGTCATTTTATATAACACGCCCTAGTCTTTTGCCGGTTAGGAATTTCAAGTGCTCTTAACATTTGAAGTGTTATTTTGAATTGTATGTATACCTCAATTTGCCTAACTGGGTCCGGTTATTCAAAGCCTGATTAGTTTTTATCCTGGTTAACTCTATAGGTTTTGTTAAGATCTGCATGAGACCCAGGATTAGCACTAATCGGGCTTTGAACAACCGGGCCCTGGAAAACGCCAAATGAGCTAAAAATGTCATTTTCTTAGTTTAATTTTGAAATACTCAAGTTATTCAAGTGTCATCCATGTGGGAAAAGTTCTTGTCGATAAATGTAAATTTTATCGTCTTTTAGATCTGGCATCACACTTTCTACAACGAGCTTCGCATTGCACCCGAAGAGCATCCTGTCCTACTGACTGAAGCTCCACTCAACCCAAAAGCAAACAGAGAAAAAATGACACAGGCGAGTACAAAACTTGTGTAACTATTTGGGCTATCAACATGTTTAACATTCTGCCGCAAATTACGAAATTTCGCTTGCGACGCAAGTACGAGCGTTGAGACGAAATAACAACACCGAGAAATTCAAGCGCATTAGCAAGAATCAGCGCCCATTCGCTACAGAAAATATGTAAAACTTGGGTTTATATAATATGAACAAGATTTCATCAAAAATAAACAAAAGCTACACTAAGATTCACGAAGAATTCTTTGGAATTTAAATTCTGCAAGCAAAAGTATTCTTAGCAACTTCCCACTGTTTTTAGTTCTCAAAACATTTTCAAAAATATAATTCCAGGAAAAAAGTTCTACCAATAATTTTAGGGTGTAAAAACGATGAAAAGTATTCCCATTGATATTTGACCCTATATGGCTTGAATTTTATGGATTGGTCAGATTTTCTTTTTAAGCTTTTTTTTTTGTTTTTGTTTTGCTTTTTTTTTTTGTTTTTGTTGGATCGTAATTGCTCTCAAGGGGAATGTCTTCACGGGTGTCGTGGTTTTCTTTTTGGAGCGCAAATTTAAATTCAAAATTGAGAACCGTCAGGTCTAGATAAATGAATACTTGGTGATCGAATCAGCATGGCATCATGACTAAAACATAGCCACTGATTAATTCAAGTCTTTGTATATTCAGATTCTAATGAGATTAGTTATTTTGAAAAGGCTTTCATGGTCTCTTGATCACAACATAATTTCAGATTTTATTCGCCTTTTGAGTGTGAATCGCCGCAAAATCGCACTAAATCCGAACATGTTCGGAACAACGGTGATTCATCAGCGACCTTACAGTCGCTGGCCATTCGCGATTTTTCATCGCAGCAAGAATCGCAGAAAATCGCCAATGTAAACGGTGCTTAACAAAAAGCCATTATTGTAAACTTTTTAAATTTCAGATTATGTTTGAGACCTTCAATTCGCCCGCAATGTACGTTGCCATTCAAGCTGTTCTCTCCCTGTACGCCTCTGGACGTACTACTGGCATAGTCCTCGATAGCGGTGATGGTGTCAGTCATACTGTACCAATCTACGAGGGTTACGCTCTTCCTCACGCCATTCTTCGTCTGGATTTGGCTGGAAGAGATCTGACCGAATACCTCATGAAAATCCTTACTGAACGTGGTTACTCTTTCACCACATCTGCCGAACGCGAGATTGTCCGTGACATCAAGGAAAAGCTCTGCTATGTTGCTCTGGACTTTGAACAAGAAATGCAGACAGCAGCTTCCAGCTCCAGCCTAGAGAAGAGCTATGAACTTCCCGATGGGCAGGTCATCACCATTGGTAACGAGAGATTCCGATGTCCCGAGGCCTTGTTCCAGCCCTCATTCCTAGGAATGGAATCTGCAGGCATCCATGAGACATGCTACAACTCCATCATGAAGTGTGACGTTGACATCCGTAAGGACTTGTACGCCAACACTGTCCTGTCTGGCGGTACCACCATGTATCCAGGAATTGCTGATCGTATGCAGAAAGAGATCTCGGCATTAGCTCCTCCAACCATGAAAATCAAGATCATTGCTCCACCAGAGAGAAAGTACTCTGTCTGGATTGGTGGCTCCATCCTCGCTTCTCTGTCCACCTTTCAACAGATGTGGATCTCCAAACAAGAATACGATGAATCTGGACCAAGCATTGTACACAGAAAGTGCTTCTAGAGTGTACAGGTTATAGTTCATTAATTTGGAACGTGTTTAAATGGCAAAGAATTAATGTAAAACGCTTAATAAAACGAACAAATAAAAACAAGATGAACTATAAAAAGGGCTCGATTTCTTTGCTTCAAGGGTTCATTGAATTTATTGATTTTCCATTCTGGGTAACTTGGTTACTTCTGTATTCTCGGCTGTGCCTTCTCATTTGAAATTTCACTCAAATTTTGAAACGCCAATAGGAAACAGTGACGAAGTTTTGAAACAGCTAATACTCATTAATTATTTTGTACGTGGTTGTCTATTTTTCAAGATACTTGGACTTTGAATAGACCTTTTTCTTAAGTTTGTGCACTCATCCAAATCCAAAAAACTTGACGGGCCACAATACCAAAACAGGAGCTTTATGAGAATTATCATAAATTTCCATGAAATTTTTCCATAAGACTTCATAAAATCAATTATTCTCCCCTTTTAAATATAAACTTACTTAACTTGCATCTTCTAGTTTTGTGGTTCGTCAAGATTGGATGAACACACAACCTAGTGGAGTCATTTTTGCTGGGATTTCAAAGCATGGCATGTGGAATACAAATAACTTCCTGGGAATGGTTTTTCCCTTCATGAATAATTAATAATTATTTAATCAATTTTCCACTATTTCTAATGGATATTTTAAACATTTCAAATAAATGATTATACTATTTAATCTAAACATGTTTCGGCAAGACATTTGCCATCTTCAGTAGAAAGAATGAATATGATTGCTTACAATGAATTATATATCTTTAATCATTACAATTAGCATAATCTCTCATATATACAATTCATTGTAAGCAATCATATTCATTCTTTCTACTGAACATGGCAAACGTCTTGCCGAAACATGTTTAGATTAAATAGTATAATCATTTATTTGAAATGTCTAAGTTTACTTGTGCTCACAAGACCTTTTGGTAATGGATATTTTACAATAAAAATAAGCAAAGGATTTATTATTTAAGATTCTAATGGATATAATAGAAAAATGATTAAGAGGTAATAACTGTTCAGATGGAAAACCTTGAGGGTCTCCAAAACTATACCACATCCAATTGCCAGTGGGTGCTTAGAGTGGTTTTCATAAACCCATGATATAGATATTAATACATATTAGTAGACCCTAATGCTATTGTTTTCTTTTGTGTCTATTTGACTATTACACTTTAACTATCAGTTTATTTCACAGGTTTATGAAAACCACTCTAGCAAAAGCTTGTTTTAAGCTTATGAAATAAATACCATGCTCTGTCAACTTTTTCAGGGGTGTATCTAGTGGGGTCACAGGGTGCCCATGACCCCCCTTTCAAAGCCAAAGATAAAAAAAATCTGACAGTTGATGCAGTGTGTGGAGTTGTTTAGGCCTAACTTAAGTTGTTCTGTTTCCCTCTATAGACCATTATTCTTTTGTGTTAAAACAATAAATTGCTATGACATCATATGATGTCATAGTAACAATTTGGTATGTTAGGACCCCCCAATGACAAATCCTGGATACACCCCTGTTTTTAAATGGGACGTTTTCCCCTCCTTTGCATTCAATCATGCCACTATTATGGCTGGGATTCCAGGGTGTGCTATGTGATTTTGTGATAATGCTTTGGAAATATAGAGTGGAATAGCTCACTCAGTCAATACTTAAGTTGTGGAACCTAGTTTCCCCACCACATTTTTATGGACCATTCAATTTTTCATATCTTTTATTATTTTGGTTTTATCATTTTAATCCTTATCATTTTAATCCTTGTTCTGCATTTCAATCCAATGTTTGTTTTCTGTTGAATCTTTTAAATTCTCCTTCACCTAGTATTGAAATGAACTTTTGATCACAACACCACATTTTAGTTTGTGGCATTGTGATCAAAAGTTCATTTTTATACAAGTTGTATACCCAACACAGATGAATATCTACAAAAGTCTCCTTCATATTCTTTACCCCTAACCAGATCCTGACCTCTCTTGCACATGCTAAAGCAAGAACAGGTGTTATTACAGCTGAGCTTGCAATGAGAGAATCTTTTGTCTTAAGAATCATTCAAGCAAGGCTATTGGGTCAATAGAATGCATAATGACTCATTTGCATCTCATCTGCATGCATCTGAAATAACAACTATTCAAGCTGCAAGCTCCATTTAGCAAGAACTTTGAACAAGAATTAATAAATCAACCATACATTAAAGAATGAAGAAATAAATTACAAAGTACGTGAAAAAATAAGGATACTTTGTCCATTTGTCCCTCAGTTAGAATTGAGCTTCTCCACAAATTCAACAATTGTACGTATAAGAAATATGCCAAGTTCATAGTTTTTCATAACAGTTAATGCTTTACGAAGGCTTCTTTAGATTCTTTTTCATCGTCAGTTACTTCATCTTCAATGACTGTCTTTTTAAAACCCTTGGAGTGTTTCCAAACCCAATGCAGCCCTAGAAATCCTAGCAAATAGCCACAAATAATAATGTTTCGTTTTCCATTGCGGGTTGAAGCGTTGAAATACTGAGTTACTCTTCGATTTTGTTGCTTCATAGGCAGGAATTCTCCCCATTTCTGCACCCTTTTCTTCATCATAATTTTAGAATTTCATCTTTTACAATAATGAACTTCCAAGTGGCCAAAATTGCCAGGCGTTGCTCGCTTTTCCGAAGAAACTGCTTTGTCGGAAAGTTCCGAAGCTGGTCCGAAAAAAGCCGAAGCAACAAAATTAATTTCTTGGTATTAGAATACAGGAGAAAAAATAGTCTTTAAGCCTCTTTTTAGGCAAATAGTACATTTAATCTTCATAAGATTGTGTTGGCTTTACTTCTGGTCTATAAAAAAGAATTACTGAAATTCAATAGTCGGTGTGTACTCGGAAAATTTCGTAATGTAATCGGATTAGAGATAACCCACCCCTCCCCTACAAGAAAACGAGTGAGATTTATAAACATTCCAAAAGTTATGCGGTAAACGCGGTTTTCCTGGTTTAAAAATGCTTGGAAATGAGCCCACATTTTGTTTATTTTACGTCAAGGGGGTTAAATTTAGTCCAAATCAATTGAAATAACGTATCATGGTGCGTTTAAATCAATGGACTTGCTTCAAAAATAGATTTTTTACGCCTTCATTTAAACTTACTGTTGATTAGAACAGTAAGTCTTGAATATCAAAACTTTTGGTTGAATATTTAGCTAACAGATTTTCTAATCCGATGAAGGAGATTACGAAAAGGTATGTCTTTATGTTTATATTTTCGTCGTCTATCGTTTTAGAATTATTTTGATTTACTGTTCTTGGCATTTTTCTTTAATTTGTTGACCGCAGAGCGTTAATACTGAGCGACATTTTTCAAAATAGATTCATAAATTGCCTTTCTTTTAACTCAAATAAACCTTAGTTTGATTTGTCTGGACTTCATTATTTGATTTTTGTAGGTTTAAACTATACTTTAAAGGGTCTTGTTTTACCGCTAATTCCAAAAACTGTCGAGTCTAGAGCTTTCTTGTAGCTCGTCTTTCTTCCGTTTAGCAAAGAAAAGAAGATAAGTTGTGCTGTTTGGTTCTTTAAATCAAAAAAGAAAACATTACGAATTTTATTTAAGATTATTTATTCTGTGTGTTGCTAGGACGCTCTTGGCTAGTTGCATGAATATTTTATTGTGATATTTTGAAATTTTTGTCCACAATCTTTAAAAATAATATATATTTTTAAGGCTAGAATAGATAGATGCAATACTAGGGAATATTGTTGATGTTGTACGTGGGTTGTATTAAAAAAAAAAAATTATGTACACCTGCGCTCTCCTCTTTAAAGTTAAACTGTTATACTGACCGATATTTAATATTACCTATTGCTTTCTTTGGTTTTAAATATCAGTAAAATAATTAGAAATCGATATTTATTGATTGATTAATTAAATTTTCAAATTAGGGAAAATTTATTTTTAAAATTGTCATCATTTTGATGATTAATCCAGTTGCCTCTTGTTTTTAAGCTAGTTAAATGAAGTGTAAAAGCATGGATTTTGAATACCCAATAATCAAAACTTGAATGCTCTACTTGGTCTAGGCTATTCATGTGTAAAGAACATTAAAACCATTGTCGTTGGGGTGTAACCCAAAAAACACTGCAGGGCAAATGGAATTTGTAGCTTTCAGATGGACAACAATTAAATTAGTAGGGCCATTTCAGGGCTTGAAATTAAAAAGAAAAAATTGACCAGACAGTTTCTTAATTTTTTTAGCAGGACAAATAAATTTAATAACAGCGGAGTAAAATTTCACCAGACATTTTATTTTCCATTTTGTAGTTCAAAATTATTTTCAACCACCAGTAGTAAAATTTGATCTCCATTTTTTTTCACAGGCTGCTATTTTGAGCTGTTAATTTCACATGTTTGACATCCATGGAAAACTAAATTGATTGATGTCCATATCATGGGTGTATAATTTATCTAACTACATAAATTACTTGAGTTTTTCATTTTTCAAACATTTTCTAGATGACCAAGGGAGAAAGGCCAGTCCAACACTATACCATCAAGTTACCTAAAGAAGATATTCTTCTGTCACAAGCTGCAATATTACCTGGTATGATAAAAAAATAAGAGAGAGTTTATTTTTTTTAGATGGGAATTGGGATAGGGTAGGACCGTGGACAAAAATCATCTTATTGTCAAGGACTTTAATCACACATCAGCCATGTTTGTTCCCAAGGGAATGAAAACTTTTGTTCTTCCCCATGTGAACTCATTCTGAAGTGTTTTAATGTGAGGCCATGCAGGGGAAGTGTAATTCTATTTATAAACAATGGCATTTATAAGTCTTATTTCATTGTTATAGGTGGCCTCGACAAGTCAGGAAACCCAATAATAGTCCTTCCTCCCAGTCAATATCCAAACCTTTTTCAGTTAAGAAAGGAAGACCTCCTGTACCTCTTAAAATATCTAACTCATCTGTCCAGGTTGGTACATGTCTTGATATATTGTTCTTTCTGTGGGGGGGAGAGGAGCTGGATGCTTGGGATTTCTCAGTGGTTATTATCAATTTTGCCTACATGACATGTCATTGACCTTAGGGTTAAAAGTACACTGGAAATGCTGCCTCAGGCACATGAGGTCTGTATAGGTGGTTTGCAATCATTCCCCAGAGATTAAATAGAAAAAAAAAAATTGCAGCATATGATTTATATTTTGTTTCTTAAAGCAAAAAGACTTTTTCAGATTACTTATTTTGGTTAATTCTATTTATTTCATTTTATTTCTGTGTGTATGTTTTTTATTTTTCATTCTTCCGGATCTGGTTCTCCAGTCAAGGAATTACTCTTCTAGCTGACTTGACAATTGCAAAACAAGAAGTGATTTCTCTGGTACTCAACATCACTCAGGAACTTCAAGTATGAAGAATAAAACTGTCACAATATACAGTCAATTAATTTGTAAAACCATCTTCTTTAGCTTTCCTTCACATGTAAACTACAGCTTCATTCCCTTGGGTGTTATATCACTATCTTTGTTTTTTGGGTATTGCTTGAGAAGTAAAATTAATGTGGATTGGCTTCCCAAGATGATGATGCGTGGTCTGAAATGGAAAATTATTACACCCACAATCCTAAGCGGATTTAGTAAATCTTAGTGAACAAAACCCCCTGGAGAAGACCTAGCAGGTAACTTTTGGGATAATAGACCTCCTCAGCTTTGCTGTAATGTTTTCCCATTTCAGATCAGGTGTCATTCCTATAAGAATAGGATTCTTTGTTTGAGGCTCATCCATATTGATATATCTTCTCAAACATTTCTGAAAAAAACAAAGAAACAATACCCAGGGGAATGACACATGGTCTGAAATGGGAAAACATTACACCCAAGGTAAGGAGGTCTATTTTTCACTGGGTTTTGTATTTTTAGATTTCAACAGGAAAGGTAAAAGTACTGTACCTCATTCTACCAGAAGATAGATCCATCAAGAAACATCTTGCTAAAGAGATTCATAGGTTACAAAAGACAAGAGCACAAAATGTTCAGGTAGGGCACTTAGAAACAAATAGAGGATAGCGACTTATGGCTTATGTCTTATGCATGATTGACTATCATTGAGTTTGCAAAAGGCAGAAGATGATGATGACAATGATGTAGATGAAAATGATGAAGATGATGGTGCATATATGATGATGATGATAATGATGCTGGTGATGCCGATGCTGGTGATGCCGATGCTGGTGATGGTGGTGATGCTGGTGATGGTGGTGCTGGTGATGGTGATGGTGATGGTGATGGTGATGGTGATGATGGTGATGGTGATGATGGTGATGGTGGTGATGATGATGATGGTGGTGATGATGATGATGGTGATGAGGATGGTGATGAGGATGATGATGATGCTGGTGATGATGCTGGTGATGATGCTGGTGATGATGCTGGTGATGATGCTGGTGATGATGCTGGTGATGATGGTGATGGTGATGCTGGTGATGATGGTGATGGTGATGCTGGTGATGCTGGTGATGATGATGCTGGTGATGATGATGCTGGTGATGATGGTGATGCTGGTGATGATGGTGATGATGATGGTGATGATGATGTTGGTGATGATGGTGATGATGATGCTGGTGATGATGCTGGTGATGGTGATGATGCTGGTGATGATGGTGATGATGATGCTGGTGATGATGCTGGTGATGATGCTGGTGGTGATGATGATGGTGATGATGATGGTGATGATGATGTAGTTCATCATCACCACTACCACCACCACCATCATCACCATCATCATCACCATCATTATCATCATCGTCATGATGATGATATCAATGATAATGTAGATGATGATTATGATGAGTTGTCAATGTCATTTAATAAATGTTTCAGATCACTCTTCTTCGTAGTACATCAGATCTTCAGACCTACATAGACCCACCACAGCTGATTCCATATTTTGGTGGTACATTATTCTATAACCATAAGGCATGGGTAAAACTTCAAATGGTTAGTAATAGAAAAATAACAGCAATTTTTGTTAGTGGAAATTAATTGATAAGCAATTTAGATTGGCCCTTAAGGCCCGTTTACTCGGGCCATTTTTTTCTGCGATGCAAAATCGCGCGTGTAAACTGCCATTACTGCCATTACATCATCATTACTAGCATCATCACCATCCGCATCACCTAGATAAATTGCATTATTATGGAATACATGGGCAAACTCATCAGTGGATAAGAACATGGCTTACACAGCGAACACAGTCTGTAGTGATTAATGGTGATAAATCTGACTCTGTACCTGTCTTATCTGGAGTTCCTCAGAGAACAGTCTTGGGACCATTAATGTTCCTTCTATATATCAATGATATTGGTAAGAACATTGTATCGAATATCAAACTGTTTGCAGATGATTGTCTTTTATACAAGAGTATAAATTCACAGAAGGATGCAGAGATTCTTCAAGAAAGATCTGAATAGCTTAATAAGATGGTCTGAAAGATGGCAGATGAATTTCAATATCAAGAAGTGCTACGAACTTAAAATAACTAGGAAGCTAATGTAGATGCCGGCGATTGTTAGGCAGTTTTCTAAATTCATGTCGCTGATGAATCACTGTTGTTTCGAATTTAAAGCAATTTTGCGGCGATTCGCACTCAACTCGCTACTCATGTTTACACGCGCGATTTTTGATTGCAGGTGAATCGCAGCTAGAATCACAGAAAAAATCGCCCGAATAAATGGGACTTTAAAATACTTTTACTACAAAAGTATATTTCAAAGTTCTTTAATTTGATTCTTAACTTTTTCATGACTTTTTCGGTTCTTTTTCTTTCAGAGATTGGAAGACTTAGATAAACTTGTAGAGAATATCCAGACTAATATCCCTGACGCAATAGAACAGTTAAACAACCTGCAAAAACAAGTTGCGAGAAGTCTACAAGACGGAGATGTTCAGTTACAGAAATTGGAAGTGAAGAAATCGCAAATAAGAAAGTAAGACGTAGGTTTCTCTTTCATTGAAGCTAACAGAAACAGAATAAGATCTTTTTATTGGCAAGGTAATTTCACGCGCTCTCATTGGACAATTTGCGGTCCGTAACTTGCGGTACTAACCCCAACTTTACTTGTGTTCGCCTTGCATTGTAATAAACATCTTATTAACCCACAGGCAGCCTAAGCAATGGCTCTGTGAATAGTCCGTATAGTATGGCTTTCATTGATGATATGAAGAAAATTAAATAAATAGATAAAAAGAGACCAAACTCAACAAATGTTCAGCTCAATACACTTTAATGCCTTTTTGTATTCTAACGGTATCTTCTTCCGTTCCTATGAACTTAAAAATAGAATATTTCAAAAGTAAACCTGTTTGAGGCCTAGTTTTTTTTTTTTTTTTAATTCTTTGAAATTAAAATTAGAATTTAAATTTAAACTAAAAAAGTATAGAAAGAAAGAAAAAATAAAACAAACAAACAAACAGAAAATGAACACGCAAAACAACGTATACTACAGATACGCATTGAAGGTCACCCATCCTGGTATTAACTCTGCCCTGGGCCTAAGATACCAGTGAATAGACCTTTCCCGAATTCGCTTGTAAAAAAAATTGGGTTTTGGCGGTTGTATATTTCTAGAAATTGTATCTTCGTTCACTGAATTTTTAGGGAATATCAGGAAGTAAGAATTCTGAAAACAAAGAAAGAAAGAAGGAAAAATGGA
>WUAP02000010.1:7326-19351 GCA_015163945.2 Stichodactyla helianthus | reverse complement strand
GCGTTATTCGTGCATTTTTACTGCAAAAAGGGTAAGCTTCCACGCACAATGGCGGCTAAACGAATTCGGTGACCCCCCTTTTTTATTTGCTTGTTTTACTTCTTATATGTTTTTCTTTCATCATGCAAAATTTTAAAAAATCTGTCTAGAGGATATTTTGCCCATGAACGTCCTTAAATTATGTGCCAGTTGCGGATGTAGCTGTCAGACGTGTGTAAACTTCTAAATTCTAAATTAGGGCAGCAAATTTTTTCTTTGCATAGCAAACACCACAGTGACTCCTTACAATGACTTTCTGAAGTGTACTAATTACAAGGAAAAAAGTGTTTTATATCATACGATTTTGACATGCCATTTTAATTTTGAAACTATACTTGTTGCAACAACTATGATGAAAAGTAAGTTGGCGCGAAAAAAAAAAAATAAATAAATAAATAAAAAGGCTGTGGGCGCATAGAACGTGTACTACATTTTTGACGAGCAAGAGAATAAACTATTTCTTACCGATGGTACTTTGGGTTCATCTTTGCTGGGTTTGAGTCCTGTAGCGAGAGGAGTCACCGGTCCATTCACCATTACGTTCCCGAGATACTGAAGCAACTTCTGTGCTCGGTTTTGACTCTTCTTCACTTTGAAGAGGTCTGGATTTTTAAGGATGAAGTCTGTTGTAACTACGCCATCTAGAAAACTCTCGTGTTTGAGGACATTTAAAATAAAGGCTGTGTTAGTCTGTGGAAAGAAAAGAAAAGAGTTAGCACAAAAAACCAAGCGACTTCAGATTAAGTTTTGGCGCGAAAAAAAAACACCTTGAGCCATCTTGTTTTATTCGCGCCAAAATGCAAATACAATTTCACCAAAAGGAACTTGAACTCTCAAGGAGTTTATATACACTTACTTCAAAAAATGTTGTTACAACCAAAAGCAACGGTTGACGCGTTGGGACTGAAGGCAAATGTTGCTATTATCAGCTGAGTTTTCAGGCACACATTTGAACTTGGGAAGCACAGCAGCACCATTGAAAAAAGACTAAACTGACTGCTGTACAAATCACCAAGGTCCTTGCAGTCTTGGTGGCTTATTGCTTTCTACTGTGACAACATTTTTTAAATAAGTGCATACCAAAAACAGACAAATACCTTTACTCCTCTTATCCTGAACTCTTTCAGCGCACGTGAAAGTTTTGAGGCAGCATCTCTGTGATTGGCTCCATGGCTTATGACTTTGGTTAATAAGGAGTCATAGTGTGGAGAGATTATAGCACCAGCAAATGCCGAAGCTCCATCCAGGCGAATACCCATTCCTTCACCACTCCTGAAAACCTGAAGAAGAAAGAGCTTCTAGTGGAATAATTGTAACAACTGTGACAATGATAATGACAGCTGCAGGAGCAGTGACAGCAGCAACAACAGGAACAGCAGCAAAAGCAACAGCAGCAGTAGCAGTAGCAACAACAGTAGGGACAACAACAACACTAGCAACAGAAACTCAACATCAGCTACAACAACAGCAGCAACAAAACCAAACAACTGTTTCAATAATGAAGACAACAACAGCCAAAAAATTATCATTCAAATTTTAAAGTTCAAGAAGAATGTAAAATAAATAGAAACCAATAAGAAAACCCCAAAATGGTGGGAATTTAAATATTGGGAAATTGAAAAAATGTCAAAGTGACATAAAATATGAGAGAATGGATGAACAAACCTCTATTCTTCCTGCATCTGGAGTAAAGTTGTTTCCTGGGTCTTCAGTTGTCACTCGTGCTTGGATTGATGCACCAGTCACCTTAATGTCTTCCTGAACGAGACCCAACTCCTCCAGTGACTTCCCTTCAGCAATTCCTATTTGAGACCTTACCAAGTCAACTCTGTGAAAGGAAAGTTTGAAATATTGATACTATGCTTTGCACTTGAGAAATGATGAAGGTTTTGTCATTTGAATGTCTAGCCTCTAATGTTTCTAAGGGCAATAGCATCAATAGACCATGAGAATGATCCCTTCTGATTGGCTGAATTTGATTGGGCTAAAATATTGAAACAAAATCAGCCAACCAGAAGGGATCACAGAACTCACCCTGTGACCTCTTCAGTGACAGTGTGCTCCACTTGAAGCCTTGCATTCACTTCAATGAAGTAATGGTTCCCTTCCTGGTCAAGCAAGAACTCAACAGTTCCGGCATTTTCATAACCGACCTGTTTACACAGCAATATAGCATCATCTGTCAGTCTCTTTCTTGTTTCTGGACTGATGTGTGGTGCGGGAGCTATTTCCACTATCTTTTGGTGGCGGCGTTGGACTGAGCAGTCACGCTCATAAAGATGAACCACATTTCCATATGTATCCCCCAAGACTTGCACTTCAATGTGTCTTGGTTTTTCTGAATAAGATGAATAAAACACATTTGTCAAAAGCTTTAAATATGCTACCCAACAGCACTGATAGTGGTGGGCACTTTTTCTGCTATCTGTGGCTCAGGTTCAATTTCTGAGATCAAGCTTTTGGCTGGTCTATGGTCAGTAATTGTTATCCACATTCTCTAATTATCCTCTCTTCATGAAGGCACAGTGAATGCTGTGAGCAGTAAATGAAAAGATTTGAAGAACATCCTCATCTATGCACCTCTATTGGGGTTATGAAAAGCTTGACTTGTTCCCAGAGATCAAGGTTTTTCTCTAGGATCTCCTGTTTTCTTCCAACTATAAAAGAATTATTCAGTTATCTAAAAAACAAACTTACCAATGAACTTTTCAATAAACATGGAGCCATCACCAAAAGCAGTATAAGCCTCATTACTAGCAAGATTAAAAAACTCCTCTACATCTTCTAAATTCCATATAACTCTCATGCCACGTCCCCCTCCTCCGTACGCTGCCTTGGTAATAACTGGCAGACCATGTGTCTCACAAAATGCTCTAGCTTCTTCAGCTGTTCTGATTGGTGTTTCAGTCCCTGGAACCACGGGCACTCCTGCTTGTGTAGCTACCTTTCTAGCCTCTACTTTGTCTCCCATCAACTGTACAACTTTTGGGGAAGGACCAATGAAAATGATGCCATTCTTGGTGCATGCTTTGGCAAAGTCTGCTCTCTCAGATAGAAAGCCATAACCTGGATGTATGGCATCACATTCTCTTTCCTACAATTGAGAAAACGGAAATTTAATAACAATTAAGATCATAGATCTTTCTTGTGGTGGCCATGTTGCCCTTCAAGTCTTGTATTGAAGAACTTTCAAATGAGTTTAGCTAGGCAAAAACAAAGGTTCTTATATGTGGCTGCTGCTCTTTTGCTACAGTGCATTTATCTGTGCATGCAACCATCTGATATTAAAACAATGCAGATATATTGCATGCATGTTATTTTTTGCATACTTTGTATTCATGCAAGCCATTTTTATGCATGTTTATAGTATTTATGCCTTCCCACTGCATTCACATGCATACAATTATTGGAAGGGGTGTTCATTTGAAGGTGTTTCAAATGCAGACCATGAGCAAGGAGGGCTGCTGGCTGTGATAAAACCTAAAAGCTCTTCTCTTTATTCAAGAAAAGAGAATACACTAGATATGATTAGGGTACCAAGGCTATTCTTCATAATATTACTTGTTTATTTGTTGGTTTTTGTATTTTTGTTCCTACTGATATATGTTGTATTAGAGAGTAAATTAACATGCATGCTTCTTTACCTTTGCAATCTTGATAATTTCAGGGATACTTAGATAAGCTGCAACAGGAGGCATCCCTTTACCAATCAAGTAAGCTTCATCAGCCTTCTGCCTGTGCATATGATTGGCATCTTGCTCAGAATATATAGCCACTGTCCTTATCCCTAGTTCTGTAGCTGCACGGAATACTCTTATTGCTATCTCCCCACGATTAGCTACCATTAACTTTTTGATTTCCTGTCTCCCAGGCTCACGTTGAGCCTCTTGCTGCAGGGTTGCACTTGCATGAATGTAGCGGCAAGCAGTCTGTATTCCTGTCATGCGAGCAAACTGTTGCTGTGCAATGCGCTTTGCCTGTACAGCACTGATTCTCAACATCTTTGTCTTTTTATAGGAAGGTACATTGAATTACAAAGCTTGCAAGACCTGAAAAAATACAACTTGAAGTTTAGTTTACTTACTAATATCTAAGCATGAGTAATTCAGTTTGTTATTTAAAAAAGACTAGACACTCTAAGAGTGTTAACTGGGATGCCTGTAGCCTTGAGCTTAATGCAAAAATGTCTAAAATGTTTTTGTATTCTGTAAAAAATTTGTATTTTCCGAAAGCTACTTCTTGTATCAATTAACATTCTTAGGATATCCAAGAGTAAAAAATAAGGAAGTTTATTTATGCCTATGATGTTGTTGTTTCTTTTGATTTCTTTTGATTTCAACCAAGGAAAACTCCCAAGAACTGGACTGCTCGCTTCAGTTCTTGTTTATCCTCCCAAGTTGCTTTTCATATGAAGTTAAAATGATTTTCAAGAAGCCCAGGGCCAGATATCTAAGGACTTCAACAATGAATAGATCTTATCCAGTTAGGAAGCTGTCTATATCTAAAATAGCTTGACTCTTAGCCTGATAGTTGATTTAAGACGTGTAAGCATTTCTTTTTTATTTCTCTAAAATGCTGGAACAGTGGCTTCCAAAGAACACACATATGCGTACTAGATTTCACTAGTCACGTGACTCCGCTCCACCCACAATCAAACTTTGATTGACATTCATGACATGCTTGACATTGATGACAGCTGTCAAGTTACTTTGTTTATGGGAGCCTTCTATCGAATTGCCTGCAAAGGCTGCTGGGATAGTTATTGTGTAACTTATCCATTTTGTGACACTGACGATGACGACGGAGATACGCGATGCATTTCTAGATTGGTATATCCTAGTAAAAAGAGATACAAGTCCCTAGAAACATGGTGAAACTGATTTAAAAGTTAAAATTGTTATCAAACAAACAAAATTAAACCCTCTGTCCATTGCATACAATCATTGCACATAATGCTGTGGGCAATTTGCAGAACTATAGAACTATAAATATTGCACAAAAGAAATCTTGTCATAATGATCACTGGTTGAATTAACATGCTTTGCTTTATAAGTCTTTCATCCATGAATGTCCCACCCACCACCACCATTATGATAAAGGTCCCTTATTGAAAAAACACCACATGACATACCAAGTACAAATATTAAATTCATTTTACTCCTTTTAAACATAAATAATCCTGAGAAGAAAACATTAGTGGGAAGCGAAGCTCAAAATTACACCTTGCAAAGCAGTTTTGTTATTATAAACCACTTGTCCTCACATTAATAACAATATTTCGCATCATATGGTCACAATTATACAAATACAATGTCTTAGAGCATATTATTCTCTGGTTGAATTAACTCGCTTCGCTTTATAAATCTTTCATTGATGCATATCAAAACAGAAAAACCAAATTTTACTTAGAAATGCTCTTTCAGCAAAGTGAAAACTGATCTTGCAAATGATATAGAAAGCTTCAAAATAAAAAGTACATTATTTTTGACCAAAATATCTATAAGAACTTAACCGTTCGAAAGATTCTGGAACTCCTCGAAAACATTCAAGTTCAGAGGGCGATGGGAAAATAACATCACAACATTATTAAATATTAAGGAAAGTCGGAATTTTTCTTCATACACAAATGTAAAACAATCCCAAGTGTTTATACAAGAATAACGGGGCATTGTTGTTTTACTTACAAGGAACTCTCCCGGTCCAAAAATCCCGTAGAGTTTAAAAAAAGACAAAACTAACTTATAACAGACTATCAAAACAAAATGAATTCACGTGCACTGTGTATGGTACCTGTAAACAATTCTGGTTGTGATCTTGAAAAGTTTACGCAATTTTCGTTCTTACTGCACCAAGCATAAAAAAAATTGATGGCAAAAAGGTTTAAAAGCGCAGTTATACGTAAGCTTAAATAGTACACATATTTGTACATAGTGATTGAATTAAAAATATTAGGTCGTGCCACGTTTCACGTGGTTGGTTTTTGTAGTAATTTTACAATGATAAAGGTTTAGGTCAATATTGGTTTAAGATAGCGATGCTTTATGTTAACTGATCTAGTATAAATGATTATTCTTGGGCTTTCTTAAGAGAAAATTGGGTAGTGAGAGCTCGAGTACATGTAAATATCACAGTATAACAACAGGATAGACGTCACTGTGTGCCATCATGGAACTACAGTAAGTACATATGTTCATCTATCGATCGACTTCCTCAGCGATGTGAAAGAAAATCAAGAAGAAAGAAGCCGTTTTTAGGGCTTATGAATGTCTAGACACATAAAGCAAGGTCTATACTCACCTTTTAGATCCTACTTGATGTAATCGACCGCCAAAAAAGGGTAAAACGAGGATTTTACGTTTTACGTACCCTTTTGCATAACCTCCCTCTTTTGTAGTCTGGACCTTGAATATCAATAAACATGAGCCACGGTGGACGCGATCAGCGGGTTATCACATGACATCTATCCCCTCCCCTCCCCTCTCCTCCACTAGTTTTTATTATGTCAAACCTTCCGCGCAAATTCGGTAATTCGTTAGATATTCAGCCTACAGCTTGTACTTGTTTTTCTCCTCCTTAGGCCCCACTTTGTAAAGCAATTATTCCAGGGGCGGATCTAGGGGGGATTCGGGGGGTTCGTCCGAACCCCTTAAATCGACAACTACGAACCCTCTAATTAGAAAATATCCAATATAAAATAGTTTCTTGAAGTTTTGTTTTTCATCAAATTATCCCCCTTCGAACCCTTAGCCAAAATCCTGGCTCCGCCCCTGAATACACCTTTACTTCGCATGCCAATTTTCATTTCAGATCACGTGGCATTCTCTTGGGAATTGTTCTTTTATTATGAAAATGTTAACCTATCAACAGAAAGAAAGAATTAATTCCCAAGAGTGACATCACGTGGTCTTTAAAGGTCTATTCATCACTGAGCTCATAGTTGATTCTAACGCATTACGCGCAGGAAGCAAGTTCAAAAAACGAAAATGAAAAACGAGTCATGCTTTTTCATGAATCATTCATTCATTCAACTATCTGTTTGTTTTATGATTTATTTATTTCTATTTATTGGTTTTGTGCAAGTTATCTTGGTTCGAAAGAACCCAACTATTGGCTAAGTACATCAGATGCAGGAGGATCCTGAAGGGGTAAAATGGGAGCTGGGATTGGCCTTTTTTGGGGTGGGAAAATGGGATTTGATGCACTGGGACTGGGATTTAGCCATTACTGGGATTGGGATTTTTCTAACTCTCTGACTCTAACTCTATAACTTGGACTGAGATTTTTCATAAATAGGACTGGGATTTTGAAAAATTTTGGGCTGGGAAATGGGATTAGGACCCCCCTTCAGGACCCTCATGCAGGGGCGAATGCAGGATTTTGGCTGGGGGGGTTTCGACCGCCGATATTTTAGTAAGAAAAAACTTCAAGAAAATTATTTTATATTGGATATTTTGTAATTAGGGGGTTAGGGGGTTCGATTGCGGATTAGGGGGTTCGGACGAACCCCCGAACCCAGATACACAACCCACAAGGAATTCGTCCTGCACTCTGGGTTTCCTGTGGATTCAGCACCAGTCTTCCTCACTTCCTCGTTCAACATGGCCGCCGATAGTGTTGTCAAAGAGTTTTGAACCTTTCAAAAGCTAAACCTCTCTTTATAACTTAGATATGGCATCCAAACCTTCCGAAGAGACTCGGTTCACAGTGCTGTCGCACGAGAGTGTGAACCTATATGCAGAGACGGTTGGAATAACTGGTCTATCTACCGTTTTAAGTAAATCTTTAGCTGAAGATACAACATACAGAATAAGACAAGTTATTGAGGTAGAGTGACAATGATTAAACAGTACCTTGCTGTCTTAGGGACCGTTCACTTTTTATCGGGGAGGGGGGGGGGGCTGGTTGTTTTTGGAATTTTTGCGAAAAGTTTTGTGCAGCCCCCCCTTTTATTCCACAAAATTTTCACTTGCCCTCCCTCATTTTGTCCATGTTTTGCATGAACCCCCCAACTTCCCTTTTTTTTCTATGCTCCCCTTTTCATAGCCAAATTTTTCAGATGCCCCCCCCCCCCAACAAAACCACCAGGAACCCCATCCTGATAAAAATTGAGTCCCTTACTCTTACTCTAAACAGTTTCTAAAAATGCTGTAATTCACTTTAATCACACAGCGGCCATATTCGCTGAAACAGTACGTTTTGAATCCCTTGGGTCCCCTTGCCCTTTGAGGCATCTCAGAATGTTCCAAACAAAGGTTTTTGCTCTCATCAGAATAAACATGGCCACCATTTAATTAAAGACCATTATTTGTGTACATCTCTTTCCATGACAGTCAAATGACAAAAGGCATGGGTGCCATGTTGGATGACACAAAAGAAGCAGCCATTTTCTTAAGTCATCCAAAATGGTGACTATAATGTCACATAGCCCCCATCCCCACCAAAGAATTCCTAAATAAACCAAGTCAGTTTGGGCATAATATGCTTTCATTTCAAACCATGTCAATCCCTTGAGAAGTGTTTCTTTGTCTACTGGATGTATTATCAATGTATAGACTGGCTTGGAGAATACTACACTCTAGTTAAACAATGTTAAATAAATTTGTTAAATTCTAGAGTTTTCATATATACTTATTTCAATTAAGTTTGTCACTTTTAAACCTAGAAGGCTGAGACCAACAAGAATTATGGGTAAATACATTTTATATGTTTCTACCATATTTTTATAACTATTTTAATGGATTTGAAATCTTTTGCCAGTCAGTTTCACCTCATGTAACCATTCGAAAACTTAAATTTGTGTCAAGTGACATTACTTGTTAATAATGTATATTTCCCATGATCCTCCACGGTCCCAGCTTTGTAGGTTTTTGGTGACTAACTTTTTTGAAATAAGTATATCCACCCACTCACCAATTCTTCCATCCTTCCTTTATTCCTTCCATCCATCCATCCATCCATCCATCCATCCATCCATCCATCCATCCATCCATCCATCCACCCATCCATCCATCCATCCATCCATCCATCCATCCATCCACCCATCCATCCACCCATCCATTCATCCATCCATCCATCCCATCCATCCATCCATCCATCCATCCAACCATCCATCCATCCATCCATCCATCCATCCATCCAAGCCAGTCTATCGACAGAAAAATGTGTCATTTTCCTTGACTTAAAAAAGGCTTTTGTTACCGTTGACCACGACATTCTACTCTCAAAGCTAAGTCTTTATGGGTTTGATGCCAGTGCCAGTGGATGGTTCAGATCATACCTTTCAAACAGAGAGCAGCAATGTTCTGTTAACGGAGTCCTTTCAGATTTTCGAACAATTTCATATGTTGTACCTTGGGTACAATTTTAGGCCCAATCCTTTTTCTTTTTTATATCAATAAGCTGCCAAATTGTCTCGACTTCTGTAAAACTCGACTCTATGCTGATGATATGAGCTTAACCTTCTCTGACACTGCAATACCTTATCTAAAAGGACAAATCCACAATGATATGGAATATGTAGTAGCTTGGCTCTCTGCCAACAAACTAACATTAAATGTTCTTAAATCAGAGTTTATGCTAATTAGTTCTAGACAGAGACTATCTACTCTTGAAGGAGACATTTCTCTGTCTGTTAATGGCATAGAATTCAAAAGAACTTCTGAAACTAAATGTCTAGGTGTAGTCATTGATGAAAATCTGACTTGGGATTCCCACATTCAAAGTATAACAAAGAAAATTTCAATGAACTTGGGAATACTTAAGAAAATTAGAAACGTCTTGAGTCAAGACTGTCTCAACAGCATCTACAAATCAATAGTTGAACCTTATTTTAATTATTGTAGTTTAGTATGGGACAGCATTGACCAAGGGTTAGTCGATAAACTACAAAAATTACAAAACCGAGCAGCGCGAATAATTACCGGGGCGCCATACCTCAGTGTAAGAACAAGCCATCTATTTCAAGAACTAAAGTGGGTCCCACTTGCCCAAAGTAGGATGCAGCAAAAAGCTATTATGTTTAAGGACATTCATGGGCAAAAGATCCTCTAGACAGATTTTTTAAAAATTTTCCATGATGAAAGAAAAACATATAAGAAGTAAAACAAGCAAATAAAAAATGGGGGTCACCAAATTCCTTTAATATTATAAAGTAGTTTCAGAAAACAAAATAAAAAATGGGGGTCACCAAACTTAGTTTTGGAGATATGAAGCTTTAAACTTTGAAAATGCGGCCGCCATTTTGAATTTGATCACGTTTGTTATATAAACAAAATCACCCAGGCGTTCCTCGCTCTGTTAAAAGAGCTCGTGCGCGTGCGCAGAAAGGATGCGCAGAAACAATGCCCATGAACGTCCTCAAAATAGTCAATGGTCTTGCTCCATCCTACTTAAAAGAAATTTTTACAAAACATCCTGGTTCTCAAGCATATAATCTATGTTGTTCTAGCGACAACCTAAAACTACCAAAGGTTAGAACCGATGCATACAGAAATGGCTTTGCATATACAGGGGCTATTATGGAATTCTCTTCCTGAATCTTTAAAGAAAGAATGCTCCTTGTCTGCTTTTAAAAAGAAAATCAAGTGCTGTGATCTCTCCATCGAGTATCTATAGATATTTATCATGAATTGTACATATTTTATAATTTTAATAGCATTATTCATCATTATATATCAATAGATAATATTTTAAAGTTGTATATAATTAGTTATCATACGACCTCTAGGTAATCCAACATTAAGTATTTTATTGTGCTTGATAGAGCATTCGTATTGAAATAAAGTTATTATTATCCATCCATCCATCCATCCATTCATCCATCCATTCATCCATCCATTCATCCTTCCATCCTGTAAATTTAGTCCTAGTTTTAGATAGTTTGTTTTATGCTATATATTTATGGCCTCTAGGGAGACCAACGATTGGTTAGGTTTTTAACTTATTGTTGATAGAGTTACCGTGTTTAAATAAAGATATCTATCTATCTATCCATCCATCCATCCACCCATCCACCCATCCATCCATCCATCCATCCATCCATCCATCCATCCATCCATTCACCCATCCATCCATCCACCCATCCACCCAACCTCGGCTTGGATTAATTCTGATATCAAACATGAAATGCATGCACGAGATTTATTGAAGAAATGTGCGATCAAATCCAATAATATTGACGACTGGTCACTGTATAGGAAAAAGCGGAATTTCATAAATAAGTTAATATTGAAAACCAAGAAAACATTTTATCGAGATAAAATAGATAAATCTTCTAGAAATTCCAGATCAACTTGGAAAATAATTAACGAATTACGAGGGAAGAAGTCTAAAAATACAGTGATTAGTAAAGTCAAAACTACCTCTTCTGAAGCTTTGACTACTGACTCAAAAGACATCGCAAATATCTTGAACTCTCATTTTACGGAAGTTGCAGCAAAACTTGCTTCAGAATTCAACAGTGATCAAAGTACTATTAGTCCTGCTGACTTTCTTCACAACGTTAAATCTGTTTTTTCTTTTCATTCTATCACTTCCATTGAAGTGGAAAAACAATTGCAAAATGTTCAAATTGATAAGGCTACTGGCCTCAATGGAATTTCTAATAGAATGTTAAAACTATCTGCACCTTATATTTCTAAATTTTTATCTTATCTGTTTAATCTCTCAATCAAGTTAAATGTCTATCCAACTGATCGAGTGGAAAGTAGCTAAAGTATAACTCCTATTTTTAAATCCAGGGGTCATGATGATCCTACCAACTATAGACCTATTTCTGTCCTCCCACAATTTCTTGTGCTTTTGAAAAACTGGTTTACAGTCAATTAGAATCTTAACTTATGGATAATAATTTAATCTACTCTCGTCAGTCTGGATTTAGAGCACTTCATTCAACCCTGACTGCACTCTTGGATCTTACCAATCATTGGTCTTTTAATATTGATAGAAAACTGGTTAATGGTGTCACATTCCTTGATCTTCAAAAGGC
>WUAP02000004.1:0-26044 GCA_015163945.2 Stichodactyla helianthus | reverse complement strand
TTCGGTGATATTTTTTCTTAGTAGTCTACCATCAAGGGTATGTGAAAAAAATATCAGTTTAGTTATCCCATAATTTCCTATATATATTTGATATATATTTCTTTTTGCCAAGATGGTCAAAGTTTTTGCAAATCGCAGTATATATATATATTTTTTTTTCTTTTTTTTTTCTTGGATTTCTCGTCTAATAACTTCTCGAACTATATCCTCATCCAAGGGATTTCCTCTTCTTCATAAGCCCATTTCCTGTAACTTCCTTTTAAGAGTCCTGACGTGCATCGATATTCCATGCTTGTGGTGCATACCGACTATGTCGTTGTAGCGATACCCACGATGAAAGTATAACGTTATCAAGGAGTCAGTGGAGTCAGAAATGTTATCCAAATTTGCACCACAACAATGGCAAAAGTGTGCGAGAGAATCGTTGTTGAGATCACACACAAGACAGAGCATTTCACTGATTGTTTATTTTGGCTACAGTAGGTTAGTACATGGACGACTAACCAACGACCTCTACAAACCACGTTCTAGAATCCAGGCCCAATCAGCAAAGTGCGCGCAGCATTTTTCGAATAACATGCAGCAACTCGTCTTATTTGCAGCAACTTGTTTTATTTCCAGCAACTCGTTTATTATATGCAGTAACTCGTTTATTATATGCAGCAACTCGTTTATTATATGCAGCAACTCGTTTATTGTATGCAGCAACTCGTTTATACGCAGCAACTCGTTTATTATATGCAGCAACTCGTTTATTATATGCAGCAACTCGTTTATTATTTGTAGCAACTCGTTTATTATATGCAGCAACTGGTTTTATTTGCAGCAACTCGTTTTATTTGCAGCAACTCATCTAACTTGCTGCATCTCCCCTATGGGCCACCGTACAGGAGGCCATTAATGGAAAACTGAACAAATTCACTGCCCCCCGTTTTCTTCAATTTCTTAGACCCCCCTCTTATGTCCTCCCAAAAATTTAAAAGAACCCCCCTATACACACACATGTTCTTTCCACCACTAATGAGCTCCTCGCTAAAATGCATTCCTTGTCTGTAGTTTTTCAAGACCCTCCTAAAATAAGAAATAAAGTTTAAACACTCATTCCTTTTATCCCTTTTTTCAAGCCCAACCTCATTCCCAGGCCCCTTTCCCTTCGCTTGGGGTGGAAGGGAAAGGGGCCTGGGAACGAGGTTTACCTCAAGCCCCCATCCCCCACCCCCAGGCATAAAATAATGCAAAACTGCCTGCCTAAAACCGTGATGCAATTCATATAAAACATTAAACATTTTCCCTTATAATTTGTTCGAGTTAACATTTATGAAAATTGCAAACAACGATACTTTTATTCCATACAACATTTCATTGATTTGTTTCACCACTCAAAAATTCATCAGCCTGTGCCTCCACGCATGCGCGATAGCCTTCCCTATGATAGGCACTGAACATGGCTGATGTATACAGTTGATTGGATGTCGGATGGTATGGGAATCTGCCACTCACACATCTAAACAGCCATCGGTAGATGCCCCAGTGACAACATTCACAACAGCAGCCTGTCAGGCGATCAACTTCCGAGGCCTTAAGGTACGGCCCTCGTCCCCAGGCCGACTCGTCCAGGTCGAACGTCACGTGATCGTCACTGAAATCCTTCCAGGTGTGATCCTCGAACTGAACGATCCCGTCATCGGGGTGTCTCGGGGATAGCAGTATAATTTCTCCCTGGCCGACTTTTATCGTCTCGTAACCATCCTTCTCGTAGTACTGGACAAGGAAGCGATAACTTCTCGGTTGCTTACCAGGAGGTGGCTCTACAAACTTCTCGCGCACATCCTCGATAATGTCGCGTCCATCGAGTGCTGTGAATGAACAGCGCAGCTTATCACGTGCCTGTTGGAGAAGCGCAAGAAGGTCTGTGGCACAAGTGGCCCCAGGCTCTAAAGAACCGCCATTGACGACAACGATTCGAGGGAGTCTTAGTTTAAGTAGAGGGAGTACAGCCAGGTTCTCGATGTGACCTCCGTCAGTCAGGTGCATAACTGGAGGGGGCGTGGGACCTGCATTTGTGACACCCATGACTTCACGCATGAATCTGACATGGCTGACGTTGATTATACACCACCTAGATGAGACGTCCAATGACTGAGTGAGTGAACGAGGGGATACCTAGCTAGATTGATGGCTTCATGACTCAAAAAAGGATAGGTGGATGGATAAGTGGATGAATGGTGGATAGGTGGATAGGTGGTGGTGAATGTATGGGTATAGATAGGTGGATAGGTGGTGGTGAATGTATTGGTGGTTGAATGGATGAGTGAATGGATAGATATGTGTATGGATTGGAGAGTATGGATGGATGGATGAATAGATGGATAGATAAACGCAAGAATTCAAATTCTTTTTCTAATGATCATTAAGCGACACACTGTAATGGCTGACGCACTTGTCAGTTGATGGTATGATTACTTTTCACCATCTTTGTCATTTTATTCCGCGCAAATAGTGACAACTAAGTTACTCCCTTCATTTTAAATATTTGATGTATTTTCTAACCTTGCGAACTTCTCCAAACATCCTGGGTTCTTTTGACCGGTTGGAAACAAAGAAATCAACGTCAAGATGCCCCATACGGTAACAAACACTATCACACCAATTTCGTCCCATTTCGGCCCACCGCCGTAGTAATGTAACAGCGGTAAAGCAAGAAGTGGAGCGGCCATCAAGAACTGGAGGATCAAGGGTAGAGCCTTCAATTAAAGAAAACCATTGTTACCTAGACTGAATACGTTTTCGTTATCTAGTTTTTTGTGACGTCTTTCTTTGCCGCCATATTAGGTGAAAATTTAACAAGAAAAAATTACTTTTATATTAATATCTTTTTTATCCTCTTAGTGACCAATATGACTGCAAAAACGCTTTCAACCGCTATTGCGAAAGATTCGAAATTCGTTCGGACCTGCAAAAGGACGTTAATAAGGGAAGAATGAGAGCACTGAACGGAAGAGCATAATGTCCATATGATCTCTTGCGCTTAAGGATTTCTTTGCTATGATTGAGAAGCGCACCCAGGAATTGCCATGAACTGAGGGGAGGTGGGGTCGCTGCCTAAAAATGGGACATCATTACCCCCTAACGTTGATCTATTAACCGTAACACTTGCCCCTAGGAAGCAATTCACGTTCCTTAGGGCTGGCTGCGCCACAAGATTCTTTCCAAGGCCCAGTCCAAGGAGGATCTGTAAGTCACGAAATGGTTCATTCACACTTTGTAGGCTACCAAGGTCATATGAAACACACGCTGCAGATGATGCCATGGCGGATGAGAGTTTGACGTCTGCCGGCCCTATAAATCCTGCGCTTTCAAATTCCTCGTCCAGTGGATCACGATCAAGGCGCTCAATTACCGTTGGGGAAAGAATAAGAAGCTCAAAGGGCTTGTCGCCTCTCTTTTCAGACTTGTGCCAGTGATTAGCCGTGACGTTGCACTTGTATTCCGGTTGGATTTCGACGATGTCACCCAACGTTAATGGCTTGTTCAGTCGTTCTTCCGATTGGCCGCAGTTGCCAGCACAAGGCATGATGTCCGCACAAATATCACTGGGCGTTCTTGCGCTTTCTGGGGAGAAAAATGACTTATGAAGTCTCCATCTGAAAGAAAAAAGGCATACAAAAACTGAAGGTAAGAATGCACAAAACTATGGACTGAGGGGGTAATAAAACTGTTTGATCACAGATCAAAATATCCTGCAACGCCATTTCTCTTTCCAGTGTTTTTGTTTTCTCTATACTATGCTTGTTTTGAATTCACACGACCTCTTTTCCAAAACCGTCGAGCTCCACACTTGTTCACGTGTGACTGCAGCTTTAATAAGGCAAAGCATACTTGAATTAGTATTCGTGATTTTCACTTACGCATTGTACAGATGAACTGCATTTTGCTGCAGCATTCCAATAAAGGGAAGTAACCAAAGAAGAACACCGCAAGTCCACAGCATAATCATAAAACGCAGGTGCGAATACTTGTAGCCCAAAATAGGTGTCTTGTAAACCCTCCATTTGACAGCGTACGCGTAGAAATACACGATCAAAGCCAAGGACGCCTTGTCTCTCAGCGGTGGAAACCCAAGCCAGATGAAGATGCTGAACACAATGACCAGAGCATTGACCCACAATGGAGTGACGACAATGTACTCCTCGATAAACCACGGCAGAAACGTCACGGCCAAAGCAAAACCAATTAAGTTAGAAACAAGACGGAGGAAATAGTAGACTGTTCGACGGTGTTCCAACAACGTCTTGAGAAAGTAGAACAGAAGGAATGCCACCAGCATGGAGGTATAAAGCGAGATGGTTTTGTACATGTGGGGACCGAAAGTATGCACACACTCAGCGGTGCCGTTATTAAGCTTAAGTTCTTTGATAACCTCTGGGTTTTCAGCGATCTGAGAAGCAGTGAAGTTGTTGGTGGCCACATAGGGGCACGTAAATGGCAGGCGCATGATGTCACCGAAGAAAAAATCAATGACGTAGGCTGTTGGGATGGCAGATGTGAATGCTGCTACCCAAGGTAAGACGAGAGAAACGGCGAAGACGAGGAAGACTAGCGTCAAGGCATCGAAAAATCCTGCGCACGGGTTCCTGCAGTTGCAGAATGGATTACTGTGCGTGCGAAGGTGATCGAAGTACTCCTTATGCCAAATGGGATCGTCTTTGTTCTCGTTACGATATTTCCAGTCCATGTACGATGCCCCAGTATACCCCCCACCGGACACACTACTCAGGTAGTCAATGGAGACCTCTTTCTGAAGCATTCTGCGCAGGACACCAGAGCAGAGTGCCGCTGACCGCACGCCACCACCAGAAAACGCAAGCCCAGTTTTGCCATCTTTTTGCTTAGACATGACAAGTGATGCCTTTAACGAAAAAGGAAAATCATGAGAAATTGATTGTTATCAAAGAACCTGATAGCCTCTTGGCAGGCGTTCGATCCAGAAATTTCGCTCACCTCAAGCGTTTGTGGCGAGGGGAATTAAAAATGCCCCTTAATTATATTCAAAGATAACGTGGCAGTCTGTTCTTCAGGGTCTAGTGATCACTAATGATTCGAGTTGAAAACGAGAAGGTTGCTACTGAATTAACACTTCTTCAACTGAATATCCCCTCAAAAATTCTCGTTGAGTGTATTAAACCACACCTTCCTACAGAAGCTAAACACTGGCTACATGGATAGTTTTAAAGAAGCCTTCGGGTCCGGCTTCTTCAGTGTTGAAAATGTTCTTCAGTGTTGAAAATGTTTATGATTTTTTTCGTAAATGGGTTCATGTCGTTTTACCAGCGTTTAAACCTTGTTTGGCGAAGACTTTGAATAAGGCATTAAAACAACTGAAGTCAATTGCGGGCCTTAAAAATGAGCAACAGGTCAGTAATTTTCTCGAAATGGTTAAGCTTACTTTCAAACAGTTTTGTTAAATTGATTGGAAAAAAGCAAACAAACAAACAAATCAATAAACAAGCTAGACTCTTGCTTTAAAAAAATGATAACAACAATTAGTCATAATTTTAATAGTATAATTACTTTCATCTTCTCACATGCAAACTCAGTCTTTTCATATATTATCATATCTAACAAAATTCGAGAGTCTTCGCAAGAAAATCCATTTCTCCGCTATACGATAATCACTGGAATATTTCAATTTCTGTTTGTGCTTCTTCAGAATTTTCCGAACGAAAAAGCTTTTAGTTTTATCTAAGCTAGAAAATCTTTATTAAAAGCTTATTCGAATTTTAAATTGATTTTGGGCTGTGATTTAAAGCTTCGATCTTGACTAAGGTATAGTGACTGAATTCTTAAAAACCTACTTATAAAAGTTGCTTATACCAATCAATTTCAGTAAGGCTTCTGTCGTTCATATCCTGTTCCGGTTGGGTTTGTTTTTTTTTTCAAGTTAACGTGTTATGAAGCGTTTGGTGTTTAATAATATTCACACTGCTATATGAGAGAACCACTCCTTGATTGATTAGACAGTTTTGCACGGAGGAAAAAAGGAGAGTAATTTACGTATGTATTTTTAGTAAAAAAGTGGTTCACTTACCTTTGAAAACACGGTACGACCCTTCCTTGGAAGGCGGCGAACCCGACAAGACACTAAAGCTGTCTACTGCGTCTTCCTACGCCTGAAAGCAAGATCATGCTCTCACTTTATTGGTTGAAAAATAGACCATATTATGACGCGTACGTACTTGTTTTGGTTGACAAGAGCGACAAACTGTGTCACCAAACCCTGGTTTTTCCAGCCATCTAACTGAGTTGAATAAATCAGCCTTGCGCTGTCTGTAAGGTCAGTTTACACGGACGATTTTTTCTGCAATAAGCACTGCGATTTGTTCTTCGATTCTAGCTGCCGTGCAAAATTGTGCGTGTAAACCATATATCGGCTATTATATAAGGCGATTTTCTAATGTCGCGTCGAATTTAGTGCGGTTTTGCGGCGATTCGCACCTAAATCGCCACTCATGTTTAGACGCGGGATTTTTGGTTGCTGGTGAATCGCAGCTAGAATCGCAGAAAAAATCGCGATCAAAAGTTTCCTTCTCGAATTCACCTACTCTGGGATCCAGAGATATCTTCCTGTCTAAAAACTACAAAGGCTGGAGCAGGAACAAGTAGCCTCTGGACCTGCTATTCACCTCAAAATCTTGAACATTCTCAGCGATAAAAACAAACGAAATATAGTTTCGTAAAGAAACAAAACCTGAAGTACCTTTGCGAGTCGTTTTCAGAGAGGATAAATAGTTAATGCGTCAGCTACACGCGCGGAAAGTTCAACCCAAAAGTTTAATAATTGGACGATTTAGCTTGGAGATCGCACAGTGATTTCGCCTCATAACTGGTACTGTTTACTTAGGTCAGTGGAAAAAGCCTAATACGTCTCTTGCTTCAGTTCAATGTCCACCCGCTGAACGACTAAATAGATTCAAAATAAGAGTTTCACTCCTATGAACTACAGCTACAAGTTAAAAAAGTACGCGCAAAACTATTGATCGTTTTTAACTGGCTAATTTTACTGATGTAATTAGATCTCAATTCCAATAAGAAGCTCTTCAAGTTATCTAATTACGATTAATTTGAATTCGCGGAAAGTGGAATTGGGCCATTCAAAGTATCAAGATGGAACAACTTAGATTATAAGTTTGAAAGTTCACTTGTATCGCCGGAGAGTTTTTAGGGTATATACGGGGGTTGTCATGGTAACGATCGATCTTATTCTTAATTGGTGAGCGATATATTCAAAGTTTACTTTCGCGTAGGAGATACACTTATCACCCTTGAGAAAACAATAATTCATCATCGCCACATTTTTGGTAGTCTTAAATGGCAACTTTTTTACATTAAAAAAAAAAAAAAAAAAAAAAGTGGCACATGGCACATTATACCTGAAAAAAGATAACGAAGTGTTACTACCGTATCGTAATCCAAAATGCCGACCGCTCAGTTTTGTATATGGGACCTGACTACAAACCACTTCAATGAACGTGAAGCTCGTCTAATAAATATGGTCGCCATGCGGTTGGCAGCTTATTTTAAGCTAGCGTATACTTCTGTATTTTCAAGACACTAAAAATGAACGATAAATGTGTTATCTAAGACATGTTTCGGCATTGTCAAATGCCATCCTTGATACTAATGAAGGAAAAAAGTCACAAGTTTAAATTTAAATAAAACGAAATTAAAATGAAAAAGTGATTGACAAGATAAAGAAACTCATAAAGGTCTTGGAAAATCCCCTTATGAATTTCTGCAAGGTGGTTACTAAACAAAAAGAGAGAAAATTAAAAGAATAATGGGTAAATGCGGCCTGATACTGCTTGGGTTTGAGCTTTCATTTGTCTAAGCTTAATTCGTCGTACAACGAAATCATCAGAGACAAACAGCTTGAAGAGAATATTGAAGTACAACAGTCAAAGAAAACAAACTCTGTCAGAATAATAAATTGCCCAGATAAACTTAATTACAAGTTAAAAGAAAACAAATATTATTATTCAGAAATGGTATTATTCAGAATCAAAATATTTAAAATTAAAAATATTTATAAGTTATCGGAATATTGTAATATCAAACGAAAATACCTGAAGTGCTAAGTGCATAGATCGATGCATGAACTGTTCGATTGATTTTAAGGGCCATTGAACTATTGACAAATGCTTAAGTATGACTACACCTGATTTTGCTTTATTCCCTGCGCTTTTATAATCTAGGGCCGGGATTATACGGTACCGGACGAATTTTTGACCGTTCAAAAAGTCGACCGGTACATCGTTTACACCAGTTTACACGGAGCTGTCTCTTTAATTGCAGCAAAAGATCACCGTACGAATTTTTATCCGGATAGCATGGTCCCGTGTAAACGGAAGGCCTAAAAGTACAACTTTTTGAACGGTCAAAAATTCGTCCGGTACCGTGTAATCCCGACCTAGGATTATGAGTGTTGGGGTCACGCTGGATAAAAATTATACATAGCCCAAATAAAACTGAAAGCGTTTGTTTCCAAATAAATAATTGCTCGGCCTCAAGATATGTTTTGGCGAGTATGCAAGAGTGTTTCGACCGGTTACAAAAATAGTCAATGCAGTAAATTAATTTTCCTGGGTACCTTTCCTTAACCCACACACCGCGCACAAATTCGATAAACAGCAAGCGAGTAACCCTGCTTGCAGAGGTCTTTTTAAGTACTCTCCGTTTTGCGCGCTAAACCATACGGAGGGGAAGAGAAAACGGCCTCATGCTACCCGAAGGGTATACACCAAATTGAAAAACGTTGTCGGCTTCACAAGGTTAAACCATAGGTAAGACCGAGGAAGATTCTGGGTAAATAGCTCGTAAGGACCATAATATGCATTGAGCATTGCTATAATTCTCGAAAATTGTTTTCTTCGAAAATTCAAAGCAATGCTCGAGAGTTGCAACAATATTCTATGCATATAATAGTAAATATGGGCCTTATTGAGTGCTTACCCAGAACCCCTTTCGGTCTTACCTTCGATGATTCAACCTTTTGAACCCGACAACGTTTTTTCAATTTGGTGTATACAAAGAAGTTGTTCACCAACGAAAATTTTCTGCATGAGTCGGGTGGTTCATTTTTTCTTTATTAGTCACTGAGGTTACACTGACTGGCAATTCGATTAATTCTGGATAATTACATCCTAGCAAGAGTTTTTATTCCTAGAATATGAAAAGACGTCTCCATGATCCGTGCAGTTGCTTCTAGGAGCAAAAGCCTGTCTATGTTGACCTTCACTATCTCTCCAGTTTCTCTGTCCTTCTCGATGCAGTAACAACTGTCATAGAACTCTGTAGTGGTCGTTGCTAGCTCGTAGAGGTATTCACAAAGCGAATGCATCATGAGATCGTCGAAAATACGAGATAAAACCTCTGGAAAACGGATTATACACTTGCCGAGTTTCCATTCCTTCGGGTGATCCAGGCTGACTGGAGTTGTGGCGAAACTAGCTTCGAGTTTTGCCTTGTCTATGTTAGCGTTCCGCTGAATTGATCTGTTTTGAATGCAAAACCATATTAAAAGAAAGCAATGCGGACTTTGTTATAAGTCTAAAATTTTAAAAATAAAGTCACTCGTACAAGTACCGCAGCGAAACTAGTTCTGAAATTCGTCAAACCGGTTTTACATGTTTGTAAGCTTTATTTGTTCCATACCTGATTCTAGTCAAGGCATACAATAGATACACTGCAGTGTTACCTTTGTCGTCAAGCATCTGAAAGATTAAAGTACACTAAACAGTTATGATGACTTGGTGCAATCATAGGGTTTTTGAAGTGTCTAGTTGAGGTGTGGCTATTTTTCTTGGTTATATTCGAGCCACGGGGAATATTTAAACCATTTGTAGTTGCAAGAAAAAAAGATAGCACAAAAAAGATAGTGTTTTCGCACTAATTGGGGGCACCATCACTCACACACACTACCACTACATTGACTGTTTTAAGCATACAACTCTCAGCTCACATGTTGATTTTTATGGAGTGAGGAAAACCGGAGAACCCAGAGAAAAACCCTCGTGGCAAGGGAGAGAACAACACATCTAACAAAACTCTACTCACATGTGGCATCCGCAGGGCTCGAACCAGAGACCCCACCCCTGTTGGACTCAGAGGGCTGAGAGGCGAACGTTTTTACCGCTACGCCACCCCACCCATGCCACCCAGAATTTTATTCCCTTGAAAATCGAAAACCGATTTTTTTGTCCTCCAAATTGAACTGCTTTTGGAATTGAAATAAAGTTGATTTATCTTAATCATTTACAGGGGAACGCCGCGAATAATTATCTTAGTACTTTCGTACAGATGTGTACCTTGTCGAATGAAAAGACATAATCATTGACTCGGTTGTGTGAAAGATCCGCATACTTAACGCAACCATATGCAACTGCTTCGCTTGCTGCTTCTAACTCTTCTTTGCTCAAAACCTGTAATACAATGTTGGGATCAGAATGTATGGATTAATATTATCCTACACCATCCTGAATGGTCTTGCACTGGCTAGGAGTGGAGTTTCATGTGGGTTGCAGAGTATCTCAGAGTCAACAGTTCTCTTTTTCGTTAGTCTGGCCTATCAAGCTTGAACGCATGCGCAACTTTGAGAAGACCTTGTTCGCTTCAATCTCGTTCCCATACCCACTGTTTCTTACTGCGCTTGCTTGACGAAATATCTTGGCTCTGGAAAACTTCAAACCGGAAGACCCAGAATCTGGGTATTCATGCGCAGTAGGGCTTAAATGAAAACCAGAGGAGGAGCTGGATGAAAACAATCTAACTCCGAATTTTTCCATGACGATAGACCATGAGAATGATGGGACCTGATTGGCTGAATTTGTTTGAACTGAGACAGTGAAGTATTGACACGAAATCAGACCAATCACATGCGATGTTCTCAGTGTCTGTCGTGACAGTTGGGGGCTGTGTTTGTTTGTTCTGATGGCCAATCACATAACAGGAGTTTTCCAGAGCCAAGATATTTCGCCGAGCATGCGCAGTGAGAAATAGCGGCTCTGGGAACGAGATTGTTTGCTTGGGCGCAATGATTTTCCAATACAGACCTCTTGGGAATAAGATTCTTTGTTTGAAGTTTATCTATATTAATGAATCTTCTCAAGCGCTACCATCAAACAAAGAAATAAAACCTAAGGGAATGACACGTGACCTGTGATGGGAAAACAACAATTAAGGTCTATTCCATTAATTGAATCATGCATGTCATTCGGACTGGAACGCACCAATACGAGGCTACTAGATGCACATCCCATTTCTACAAAATGACCACCCTATAGCGAACGAATAATTTCCAGTCAGCACTGATGTACCTGATCTCGTCCTTTCTCTTTCAACTTTTCTTCTGATCTTCGTATTCCTTCATCCAAAAGATCAATCAAACGAATTGTCTCTCCTGATCGAGTCTTGAACTTCTTCCTGGAGGTTTAGATTCGTTAGACATGACTTATGTGCCAAAAAAGTTGTCATTATTGGGGTTGCGTCGAAATGGGTGAAACTAGAGCCTTTTTCTTACTTGTCTTCTCCTAGCACGACACCAAATCCAACATGGTCTATGCGTACTCTCCTGGGGTCATATATTCCTGCTTCTCGGCTGGCACCAAAAATCAGCTCAAAATGCGATGACTAAAACGAAACAAATGGTCATTTCCAATTATTATTATCAGTTGTTTAGCTAACACCGCAATCATGCACCAAGCATAAGTAAAATGAAAACTGAATATTCGTATATTGAGAAAGGAAACTCCTGGGATGATTTTTTTGACAAAAGGTACTATAACAGATCTCCACTCACTCCTCCCATCAGTTTTTGAATTGCTAAAATTCATAGATCCACTCAAACAATAGCTCCACCAATCAGGGCGTCACAGTTTTCCCAAAGGAATATGGCAGGTCCGACCAACAATACCACAAACCCCTTTCGATTTCAGGGAGGTATATGACTTTTATTGCCGATTCTTCCAATCAATTCATAGCATCCCTTACATCCATCCAAACCATATATAATTTTTAGTAATCAACATTTGTCTTGATGCCGTAACCCGATGAAATGTTTTGGCTTGTCGGACGTAGCAACAGTAACTAAGGAGCAGTGGACCTATGAATTGTACTCCCACCCACCCCATACAAAATTATCTCTAAGATAACAGCAGTGCTTAGTGTCAGACTTACCTGTCCAACATCAGTAACATAGATCAACCATTCACCTCGCTCATCCTCCACCCTCTGTTTAAGAGCGCACATATCTGAGGTGTCATAAGTGTAGCCACCATCAGACTTGACGACAGTCAATGGTACTTTATGGCCTTTAACAAACACCACTTTACGCCCTTCCTCTGTCACAACTTGACCTGTGTTTCGTGTATGTAATATATAGTTAAATTATATATTAATTAATTAATTATTAATATTAATACCAATATACGCAGCCAAACAGGAAACTGTCCTCTTGTAAACACGCGGGCCACAAATGCACCGTCTTTACATAGTCTGAATTGGCTTCAAGCCGGAAATCTAAACTTAGACCGTTGGCTTGAACCCGCTCTAGAATGTCGTCTCTCCAATGCAGCACTATCGTCGTGTACAGCGTCCTCACAGAGTGTAAATAGCAAAAAAAAGGGAGTCCAAACAAGCGAAATCCCTTCGTGCCGTACTGGTTAGGTTTAGGGTTAGGTTTAGGGTTAGGTTTAGGGTTAGTGGTTGGGATAGCGTATATTAAGGGTTCGCTGGTTCGATACTTGTCAGAACCACTTCTTTTTTTTCTTTTTCTTTTTTATTAAGCGAGGACAACCAAAATCCGAGATTGGAGAGACGACATTCTAGAGTGGGTTCAAGCCAACGGTCTAAATTTAGATTTCCAGCTTGAAGCCAATTTAGACTATGTGAGAAGCCTGGCAAATGACTCTAGCAGGCCGATAATGACATTATCGGCAATACAGCTGATTGGTTTTTGGTTCATCATCCAGTGGATTTTATCCACTTATAGTTTGGCCTTGTTTATTGATAATAATGATAATAAAATGACTTTTGTCGGGAATATTGTTTATTTGTGCCCTTGTAGTGTCATTTGCGTCCCTCGCTGCGCTCAGGCCGACACTACGCAGGTGCAAATAAACAACATTCCCTCCAAAAGTTATTTTATTGTCCTATTGTTGCTTTTATGTGATTTTTCTTGATTTATATTCTTTCTTGAAGTAACTTTTTTACAACCAAACTGTATCATGATTGCCATGATCAGACATCATGTTAGGTTCAGGTTCAGGAAAGGAAGTCCTTGGGATGATATTTTAACAAAAGGTACAACATACGGTACAAAACAGGTTCTTGTTTGATTCATGAAAAAGAAATTCACAGCAGACACTAACCTTTATCCTCCAACAACTGCACAACATCTGCCATCATTTCTTGGTAGAAAGATTCTCCTCTTTCAACCAGGGTTACATCAAGACGTTGGTAGATTTTGTCAAACTCTGGCAAATGATAAGGAAAACATTAACTGAAGTCTAAGTAATACATGAAGGTGGCTGTTCCAACAGTGAATAGCCCACTTCCAAGTTCTCAAAAAAGATGCAAGAATACAAGCCTCAGGTGTGGATCCAGGGGGGTCTCCCTAAGTGCACTAGACATCCCCCACAGGCTGAGTAGGAGATTTTTTCCAGTAAACATGTCTTATTATTATTCATGACTTCTGTTTTGCGAATCTTTTCTTAGCAATGGTTGCATAAGATTAAATCTAAAAATAAATTTAAGTACAAATTAAATAGGTCAGAACAAGATTATTAATGAAGCCACTATATTGTCACTTTTTCTTTTCAGACACCTCCCTTGCAAGTTTCTGATTCATGCAAAATCACTCTTGGTCGCATGAAACAACTAACTTGTTCTGTCATCATTCTTTTCTCCATGACTTGTTCACAGTTCACTCATAAAAATATACTTTAAGCAACAGAAAAAGTCAAAGAAAAGTCACCATGTATCATTTTGGATGAAGCCTTGCCTCATGTATCTTTTTTGAGAACTCAGAAGTTGGCTATTGAGGTTTATCCTACTGGTTTTAGTAAGAAGCACATGTAGTCCTTGCATCTCCATTATCATTGAAGAATTTATGAAAGTAACTCACCTTTCCTTGAAACATCACAGATTAAATTCCAAGCTTTCCTTACATCTGGATCCCCACCTTGGAGCTGCACTACTCTCTCATAGGCTCTCTTTTTGAATTCCTCATCTTCATCAAATAGCTTTTTTGATTCCTAAATACATAAAGATCTCTATGCTTATACAAAATTTACGCATTCAATGCTACTAACTGTGTATCATCTGGCTCAACCCAACTTGCAATGGAATCCTATGCAAGGCTCAAATATAAAAAATGTCTGTTAAATACGACTAACTTACTTTATAGAAGGCTTGCAAATCACTTATTGGAGGGGACACCTGCACATAGTTAGGGAAGCAGTCTTGAAGATGAGCAATGAGCATGCCAAATTGTGTGCCCCAATCACCAACATGATTAAGTCTAAGAGAAATTTTCAAGTTAGTTATAATAGTTACCAAAAATAAGCTGTGAAATTGTCAGGAATGATAAGGTGAAAGAAGTAGCAGGAGATGGATAATTAAATAATCACATACTCTCTTATTTTTTGACCAGCCCTTTTAAGGTATTAAAAAGCTAGGAATCTCTGTTTCTCTAATAAATGCAAGCCCATAGGCTGGGGGGTTGGGGAGGTATGGAAGAACCTCTCCACGTGCTGTTGAGGTCTGGTCTGGACCTCTTTTTTGGCTATTTAGAAGGGTAAAATGAAGTTAGATTGAAAATGAACCCAAGATACACATAATCGAGAAAAAAGGATTTTACTGACTATAGACTGTATTACCTCAATACATCATGCCCCACAAACTCCAACAGACGACAAATGCTGTCACCAATGATGGTAGATCTCAGATGACCCACATGCATTTCTTTGGCAATGTTAGGTGATGAGAAGTCTACGATACACCTCTTTTTCCTTGTTATAGCTGGTGGGTGGACACCACTGACAAGAATATCCTTCAACAAGCTTTGAACAAAATCTTTGTTCAAATTAACATTGATGAACCCTGGGCCAGCAATTTCTGTCTGTAAAAAAATGTCCAAGGCTGAACACTGGGCTGAACAAACAATCAAAAAAATCTCACACAATTGACTGGAATATCACATCAATACTAATAAATTTCAATACAAATTACCTTTGCTATGACATCATTTTCAGGAATATTGGCCACAATTGCCTCAGCAATACTTCTGGGGTTGACATTTTGTCCTTGATTCTTTAAAATCTATGATTAAACAATAATCAATTATTTATTTGGCCCTGGATGGAAAACTCTTAATAAAAGGTTTGCATAAAGCTTACAACAGCCTTATGCTCATTTTGTTGTGATTAGAGATGGCAGTCATGATAAAGATGTTACCTTAGTGACCCCCCCTTTCCTTATGTGGGTTGCCTTTGTTTCTTTAGTGGGAGGGATGAATTTTTTGTGGTTAATTGAGAAGTGACTCCCAATTTAAAAACATGTGGCAGTGGATATGCTCCTCCTGTGATGTCATGTATCTTCTCTAGAAAAGACAGGAATAATACTCAAGGAAGTGGAAATGGCATGAGTTCTAAGAAAGGATCACATCCACCCAAAGCAAAAATGGTCTATTACACAGACTAAGGTGTTTAGCATCATGCATTTCTTTTGTTGTTTTCAGGAGATATCATGAATTATATCTTACCTGGTTGATTGCCATTGCACTGTTACATTGATAATCCCCAAATCTTTCAGCTTGGGCTGCCTGCACCATAACTGGTGGATTCTCAAGAGATGGAAATGCATTGACAATGGCATTTTTAAACATCTCACTCAGCACAAACTGACAGTTGGTCATTGTTTTGGTAGACTTGATTTTTTCCTCCTCAATACTCTGCAGAAAAATAACTAAATTGTTAAAAAGGAGTAAGTACCCCCGTTCCCCCTCCAATAAAAAATTACAGCAATAAAATGAGTCTTATTTATATGCATGGATCAATGTTAAGCCTGAGAATGAAAGGTAGTGGGGTGGAGGGGTCAGGCATACCAGTATGTGGAGCATTTGTTTGCTCTTCCTGGTTATGGCATTTTACATGTAACACATGGTGCTTTAACATATCTTTGCTTTTATTTTTGGAATGGGTGGCTGACCAGGTGGGAAAATTTGACCAAATTTGACTTAGTTTTCTTTTGCCAGGGTGGGAAATTTTGAAAATGAGGTTCAAATCTATAATCAACAAAACAATGACAAATAGAAGGCTTTCAGCCCTTTTACAATATTATTAACTGAAGAAAGTAAATAGTTTTGAATGGTGTTAAAACAGAAAGATCTATTTAACAATTATTCCATGAAATTGAGTCATACATGAGCTCATAGCCGATGAGGTGTGCAGCGCCAAGTTGGCTATTAGCTATGTACGATGAGATTGAGTGGAATAATTGTTTTATTATATCCACATCCACTGGATTGCGAGAAATATAGAATTTTAACTATTTTCAAGTTTAAAAAATGAAATAATGTTGGCGAAACGCTCCGCCACTTTGTTTACTTCTCTACTCACTGGATATGAGCTGATATCCTAGTAGTAGAGGAACCAATCAGAGCGTGCGATTGCTCATATCCAGTGGACGTGGATATAATAATGTTAAATGTTCAAGCGAGTTAGCTTAACATCAGGAATTAAATGTGTTAACTTATATGAACTTTGGATGGGATACAAACAACTAAAAAATACAAATGCCTCCCTCTCAGGCTTAACACTGATGCACGCATGAAAAACACTCCATTAGATCAATTAATATTTAATTGTCATTGTTCTTTTATATAATAGTGAGTTTATTAGGTACTTAATTACTTAATAGTTTGCTTATTTAGTAATTATCTTACTCGTTTAAGTTGATTGATCTGGTACTTAAGCTTGGCATTCTCTGTTTCCAGATCTTCCAGTTCACTCGAGGTTTGGTTATTCTGCACCGGCTTTTGTTCCCCTACAGCGACTTTAGACTTGAGAGATTCAAGTCTTTTCTTCAAGATAAGAATTTGATCTTCCTAAATATTTGATAATTGAAAAACAAAGTTAATGAAATAACGTCAAAAAAAGTCAATGACAGAGAATGACAATTGCTGTGTAGACAGACAAATTAAATAGTTATTTGTTTTTATACCCACCGCGATTTTCGCCCTCTTCCCGTATTCTTCTACCATCTGATCAACATCCGCCATTTTAGAATATTCCTTAATTCCACGTGTCCAACCAAGGCAACGATTGATGTGCAAATATCTTCCGGATCTTGGCCTCGATCGCGACAAAAACGACGACGTGAAATACCTGAAGCCCTGTGCTACACCTTTAGAAGCCAAGAAGGATCTAAAAATTAATGTCATTCACAGAAATTCAAAGAATTTAGTTCCTGAATTTCGTGGAAAAATGAAGAAATATTCCGTGCAAGGCCAGGCTACTTTCTGTAAAAGAGGAGGTCGCTCAGCTGTTTTTTTAATTTTTCAAAATGGCGGCCGGAAATCGCAGCGCTTACATATATTAATTTATTTCTTCGCTTGTAGCTCTACAAGATAGCTAAACAAAGCTGTTTTTGGTTACTTGGACATTGAGCTCGAGAATGAGTTGTTTAGGTGAAGCAAAGATAGGTATTTGGACGTTTATTCCGTCTCCACATCCTACAGATAAGTGTGGCACTAATGGCCTACCTTTGACACCAAACTCGATCGTTGTCATGGGGAGATTTCAAGTATTAAAGAGTTTGTACCACGAAAATATCTGTCAGTATCTAGATATTGTAAGGGCCAAGCACGGTGAGTGATAGGCTTAGATTTATGTTATGCACCTATCAATGTTTAGCCCCAGGGTGGGTGGGTGGGGCAACCCCGGGGGAAGAACCTTGCTCCTTAGCACGGGCATTTGACAAGTACATTCTCCCCCAAAGGAGGTGAATGTGACTTTTGATTTAATGTGAGAGCCTGGAAGGGAGGGGAAATTTGACATTTGTTAGAGTCCTGGGGTTAAGGAAATAGAAATTTGCAGTCATGTTACAATGTACAGTAAACCATCAGTCAGGTGGTACTTAGATTTTTCTCTAAGAATATTTTAAATAAATTATATACAAATTTACCCAAAATAATATAGTGTTTCCAAAATCCCTGAAAGAAAGTAGTAGGATTAAAGACTTTTCATTTGTTTTGTCATATCTAGAAAGACTTATTGTTGCTGAAGAACATTACGAGAATAGCCTGTACAAAGCAATTAATAATGGCCAGAAGTTCAGGTAAAGACTAAATTTGTGGGTTATTTCAGCAAAGATTTGATTAAGGAGTCAGTGTTTTGGTCAATAATTTTTTTGTTTTCAGCAATGAAGAACTGACAAGAATCATGTTTGAAGCTGTTCAGGGCCTTGCATTTCTAAATAACCATGGCATTATCAGCAGGAACATATCTCCACACAACATTCTACTAGACCCAAAGGTAATAGTCCTTTCCCAAGATATGGTTGAGTGAGTCCTATACTTGCCAAAGCCTCGATTTCATTACTGTAGCAGTTTCTTCGTGGTGTTATTATGTAAATTATACATTGTTTAATCAACAACTCTTCTTTGCTTTATTGTTTAATCATCACGAAGTCCATTGTATCAGATTAGTACATAGCTCAGTGTACAATATGGTACGTACTGAAATTGAGGTTTTGGCAAGTACAGGACTCATTCAACCATATCTTGGGAAAGGCATATTGCATGTAATACATACTCCAAATTATGTAAATGTCCACACAGAAAATGACCTGCAATTTTTAGCACTGCATGTATTTATGGTTAAATATGATTCAATTGATGTTTATAACTTTTGATTTCTGTTATTTAGGGCAAGGTTAAACTCACCAAGTTTGGGCTTTATCACATGACTGATGGTGGCTCACTGGTTGCATTCCCAATTGGGTAAGAACCCTTCAAAGAGCCACTTAAAATGCAATTTTCCTAGTCATCGGATTACATATGCATCTATGATCTAATTTCTACCTGTCATGTTTCTCAATGCTTGTTTTTTGTAAAGGTCTCCCAAGTATCTTGCACCTGAAGTAGTCTCTTCTGGACCAGGTCTTTCACCAGTATTTGGACCATCAAGTCCTAAGGTAGGCTAACTTATCCATTTTAAGTGTTCAAAGCTCCAATACCAATATGTCTAAAGTACTAAGTTCATTATAACCTGCCCTTTTTAAACAGGCTGATGTATGGTCTCTTGGCATGGTTCTGCTTAACCTTATTATGGTAGGTGAGATTATCTCTCGAGTCCTATGATTGGAGCTGCTATCAAGGATACATGTGGTTTCATGTGATTGGAAAATGTAGATTATTGATGTACAGTACTGACTTATAGCACATACACCTTACAATATGTAATAACACTGAAATGACTTCTCATTGTTTTTTATAGCAGTGAGTTTTTTATTGACAGAAAAATAAATAATTTTAAATTTACAAAACCTGCAAATAGCAATAGCTAAATGTTTTTGTGCAAATCATCTATTTACAATGTGTAGCTGTATTCATGGTAAGGTATATGTCTAGTGCATAGATATAGCATGGCTACGAATTTGCTGTGTTATTTCCCACTTATATAGAGATCATTCTAATGCTACTAACTGTTATATTTAACTGCTACAGTGATTTTAAATTCCATACACTGTTAGCTCTATTTTCTGTAATTCAACTTTTTTTAAGGGTGGAAAACTGTGGCAGGATGTCAATGAGTGTTACGAGGTGGAAAAGGTTTTTGCAAAAGTTGTATCCCTTGTTGAGAGACAAAAAGGTAATAATTTAGAAGCAAAAGCATTCTTCCATCCAGCCATTCAAATTCCTTCCTTCCTTCGTTCCTTCATATGATTCTTGGAATAGGAATCTCATTTCTTTTTTATGTTGTTATTACGAACCTGAATAATGGAAATATCCTAAGACTCCAAGTACTTCATTACAACAGTACCAGTAGTACTCAGATCCAATGGTAATAAGATCTGGATACTTGAGAAAAATAATTTGTGGTAATCACAGTAATACAGGCAGTAGTGCACTAGTGGTAATAAGGAATAACAATTCCTTCATTTCTATATCTGTCTGTCGTCAATCCATCTAGTAGTCATTCTTTTCTTCTCTCCTCATTCAATTCATCCTTTTTTCCTTCTATCCCTCCTCCCTTCCATTCCTTCCTTCCTTTTGTCTCTCCATCATCTATCCAATCATAAAGTTATATGTATCCACCTTCTCATTCATTCATTCATTCATTCATTTATTCGTTCATCTTTTGTTTATTCATTGTTAAAAATTCTGAACTGACTTTTTCAGATTCATTTGAACATTGTTTGAACATTTTGATAAATGACCACAAAGCTCCAGAAAAACTACAGGTAATCACTTATAATTATCTTCCCACTTTGGCTTCTCACTCAAAATCACAAGTTATCCCCTCAAGTGTTAGCAGAAATGCTATTCAAGGGAATGTCATGAATTCATTATATCTCGCACTCTAAAATTACTACTTATACATGTCACCATTTCAGGATCTGTCTACTGAGCTGATATCTTTCCTAAAGGCATGTCTTACAGTCAACCCATCTGATAGGTGAATGTAGTATAGACACTCTAGCTAGTCCCTGCATTGTGATTATATAAAATAAATGTCATCCATGTTATTTTTTCTATAGACCTTCATCACTGGAACTCCTAAATCATGAATTATTTTCTAACTTTGATAAAAACAAGGTAGCCAATGTTATAGTAAACAATGTTATAGTAAACAACTTTATTGGTTATCTTTTCTTTGTTCAGGTAATAGACTAAATCACCTTGGGTATGTTTTGTGGTCCTGAGAGCACTGATGTTTCCTGAAGCGGAGCTGAGGGAAACATCAGCGGTCGAGGGACCACAAAACATACTGCTTTCCTGAGGTCCCAGTAAATAATTGCTTTATTATTATACCAAGTATCAAAGACAACAAAAAAATAAAGAATTAATTTTTCAAACGTGCACGCTACTGTGGTGGATTTTGGTTTCCAGTTTTGATATTTTTTCAGACTTCCGGTTTTGTTATTCCCGGTCCACAACATATTATTGCCCTCCCAGACTTGTCGCCAGGGAGACAGTCGAATTTCTTCATGTTCATGTGATACACTCTCGACCAATAGAAATTGAGGAAAATTGAACTTTAACACTTGGTAATATATAATAAAATTCTTTGTTTCTTGGTAGTGCTTGAGAGGGTACGTTAATATTAATGAGCCTCAAACAAAGAATCATACCCTCAAGGAAATGACACCTAATCTGAAATGGGTGAACATTACACCCAAGGTGATTAGGTCTGTTGAATGAGATGAATGTACTTTTTATTTTCAGATCTCTCTTGAAAATGGTGTCCATCCTTTTCCAGCTATCAATCGCTCCATTGACATAGAACTTTCTGATTTACGCAAAGAAGCCCAAGAGAATGGTGAGTAATTTGACTAGCTACATGATTGTAGTTTTACATATCCTTGAGGAAGGGTGATGATTGACTCAGAGTGTCCCCTTACAGTGGTGGATCCAGGATTTTTCAAAGTGGGGTCCATTCTTTAAATGTAACAGACTGTATATGCTAAAATCAAAGTTCTCAATGAGATGACTCATGGATATGCAATTGCTTGGAATACTTAAAATTCGCTAATTGTAAATAAAATAAAACCACCCTATAACAATGTGACAAAAAGAAAAACTTCTAACATTTTTAATTTGAAAAGGGGGTCCAGTAGACCCCTTGAACCCCTCTGGATCTGCCACTGCCTTATCAAATGGAAATCCTGGATAGAACATTCAATGCAACTTACCTACTTGGTGGAATGAACTACCTCTTTATGATAGCTTGTTCCATAGCTGTTCCACAACTTAGTGGTGCCATATTTGCAGGCTTGCCATTTATTTCATCTCATATTTTCACTGTGCTGTATTTGGAATTTCTTATATTGTAACAGGTTCAGAAGATGAAGACCATCTAGCAAAAAGGTACTATCTCAATTTTGTCAAGTTTTTCTTCCTTCTATCAAATAGTTTGCCTTCTTAACAAAATTTGATCATAGCCTGGTTTGATCATAAATAATTGTCATCCCCTTCTTCAACAGCTGTTTGTTTTGCTATTTCTTACAGACCACTCAGTGAAGTACATTACTTGTGGTGCTTGGCAGGAGGAGATGTTGAAGGAGAGTTGAAGAAACAAGGGCTTATCAAAACCAAACCACCAATTTTATCTTTACCAAAGTAAGCTTTCAAGATCAGAATAACAAAATCCTACCAAGAAAAGATTTATTTATTTAATGACTACTTCTGCTTTTGGAGTTCACTGAAATAAAATGGAGAGAATGAAAAAGGAAAGGGAAAAATATGTGTGTTTTGCCCTCTCTGCTATTGGCTCCTTCTTTTGTCAGTCACTAATTCTTCCTGATGTTGAATCTTATTTTAGATATTCTTATATTTTTTCCATTTAGGGTGTTTTTGCACACAGGAGAGGAAGTGGGAGCAGAAAAGGACAAGATATTACTGTTGGATGAAACTACTGTTCCACTTTCACTATCACAGTTAAGAGAGGTAAACATTGAGTTCAATGATGATGATTATGATGGTGATGATGATGATGGATGATGATGATAATGATGGATGATGATGATTATGATGGTGATGATGATGATGATAATGATGGATGATGGTGATGATGATGATGGATGATGGTGATGGTGATGATGGATGATGATGATGGTGATGATGGATGATGGTGATGATGGACGATGGTGATGATGGACGATGGTGATGATGGATGATGGTGATGATGGATGATGGATGATGGTGATGATGGATGATGGATGATGGTGATGGTGATGATGGATGATGGTGATGATGGATGATGGTGATGATGATGGATGATGGATGATGATGGTGATGATGGATGATGGTGATGATGGTGATGATGATGATGGTGATGATGGATGATGATGATGGTGATGATGGATGATGGTGATGATGGATGATGATGATGGTGATGATGGATGATGGTGATGATGGATGATGGATGATGGTGATGATGGATGATGGTGATGATGGATGATGGTGATGATGGATGATGGTGATGATGGATGATGATGGTGATGATGGATGATGGATGATGGTGATGATGGATGATGGTGATGATGGATGATGATGATGGTGATGATGGATGATGGTGATGATGGATGATGGTGATGATGGATGATGATGATGGATGATGATGATGGATGATGATGATGGATGATGATGATGGATGATGATGATGGATGATGATGATGATGATGATGGTGGTGATGGTGATGGTGATGAATGACGATGATAATCGATGATGATGACTGATGATAAGTGATGAAGATGATGACTGACAATGATCATGATAAGGATGATAATGATAATGATTATTGTTATTTTGTTCTGTTTAGAGACTTGAACATATTGGGGTGTGCTCTTATTATCCACTGATTGAAGAAAATGAGTAAGTAGATGGTAACTATCAGAACAAGTTTAGATGTTGGAAGCCTATCAGAGCATTCATATCACGCGCCCCCTTGATGCAAAGTATGATGGGCACACCTTGACATGATGATGTTTTTTCATCTTGTAGCATGATATAATTCGATACGTTTTGTTTCTTCATAACAGCCCAGCTTCAAGATCAGCCATGCTAGATATAGCAGAATTACCTTTGGCTATTCGAGAAAAGACTGTTGACTATCAGGTGAAGTGTCTGACTGATTTTCATAGAACTTTTCTCCGACATTTTTTAGGATGCAAAGTTAACATATTCTATCATTTCCTTGCCAGTTTCATCGAATAGTGCTCTTTCAAAGGCTTCTTTTGGTGAGTCTGTTTGTAAATTTATTGAATTTCCATATTTGGATTTTCGCTCCAATTTCTTAAGATAAAAAGTAAAGGTAATGTATCTTTATTTAACGTCGTTAGTTCCTTCAGCTACGAGGCTGGTATCAATGGAAGCCGACGGTGCGCACTTTACCCCCCTCTCTCCGTCAGTACTCTATTTTAAGGGTATTAAAGCTAAAGCTACACAAGTTAGAGAGAAGTCGAAACAAGTGTGTGAGGTCACTGAGGATGAAACCATGGACTTCTCGCTTAGCAGGCAGCACACTAACCAACTATGCCATACTTAACGCCACAGTTGCTCCTTAAAACAAGTATGTGAGGTCACTGAGGATCGAACCATGGACCTCTCGCTTAGCAGGCAGCACACTAACCAACTACGCCACACTTGCTCCTCTAAGAAATAAATTTAAGGTCACGGACACACGATGCGACGTTGCCTGCGATGCTTGCAACTGTTATGCAACAGAATTTTAGAAATAAGAATTTATTGAACTGTTATGCAACAGAATTTTAGAAATAAGAATTTATTGAACTGTTATACAACAGAATTTTAGAAATGAGAATTTATTTACTTGAATGTATTTTTGCATGATTCTGCAAGTCGAGTATGTTTAGTTTTGTAACCGAGACTGTTTTGACTTAGAGATCTTCTTATAGTTTCCTGTTCGACAAAACTCTTTCAAATTAACCTAAACATTCAAACCACTAGGGTTAAACTTGTCTAGACGCGTGATGTAAAGAATTTTAGATTATATTACATATTTATATAAGGACGAGCCATTTAGCTCTTCCTACATTCATTCATACATTCATTCATTCAATCTTGAACTTAGTTGTAAACAAGGCTAAGTTGAAGTTCTGGTTGCACTGGAAAGTACAGACCTAAGTAAGGAAAGTGGCCGAGTAAGGAATCCCTACTGACAGCCACACCGACTAAAGAAAGTCCTTTTGGTCAACCTGGCTTTGCCTTAGTCTGTGTAGTAAGATCAAAACGCTTAACTTGTAGAGAACTTTTAAGAATAAGGATCAATAAAACGAGCTCGGCAGTCAAGAGATCCCTCTTCGTACATCGCACCGTGTGTCCACCCGTCCAGCTGTTACGCGCGACCTCGCCCCGAACGACAATGGCACGCCAAGACTATCGTTAAAATAGTTCGTTAGTAATAAAAGATATGCATGTAAGAAATAAGACTGTTTGTAATTGGATCAATTCCATGCCGTAGCTGGGTCGTGTGCCACGATATGTTACACTCGTACGGAATTCCCTGATATCTCTTAGTTTTGCCGTGTTTTTTGACATCCACAGGGATATCCATACTCCAGAGACAGACTGGTGCGAGAAGCGCGTACTGACATACCTCCACTACTGAGAGGAAAGATTTGGGCTGGCCTACTGGGTGTCCAGGTTTGTCTTGTGCGATTCACCGGCGTTATCTGATAAAGGGAGCTTTCCAGGAGTTCCAAAAATCCTCTGTTTAAATGAAGTCGAAAAAAAAAAAAAAAAAAATTAAACAAATTTCCTTCCGCGCACTTGGGTGGTTTAAGCCGGTGTACCCCGACACCCACCTTCTTAAAAAGCAGGGGCTCTCTTTGATTATTTGATTGTTAATGATTTTTTTAAATAAATGTTAATCTACTGTGTAAAGGTCTTGCATTTGGGCTGCCTGTATCATATCTAATATCATCTTGTTCATCTGTCCTGTAGGGTGATACAGAGGGTAAATACGAAAGCATAGACAAAGAATCTCCCAGTACAGCAGACAGACAGGTTTGTAGTGGAATATAATGACTGATACGATAAGCCTAGTTTGTGTACATCGCTGCATAGGCTCCCCAAACCAAATTAGACACGCACTTTTTTTGGGAGGGGAGGGGGTTGCTGAGAAGAGGCTTGTGCAGGTTTCCACAAAATATCTATGTAGTAGTTTGAGCTAGAAATAATGGAAAGTTATAGTGCTTAGAAATGAGGTTATTCCGGGCGAAAGACCCTTGGAAACAAATTCG
>WUAP02000002.1:9253-27658 GCA_015163945.2 Stichodactyla helianthus | reverse complement strand
TTATTCGTATCATAGCAGATCGACAACATACATTTACTGTAAGTTGTACACAAAAACATTGCTTGGGCTGCCTGTGGTGTCAGATGTATGTCCGGGGTAGGTCAAGAGGTCAAACTTGGGGGAAAAACTTATCAGTTATCAGTAACGTAAGTCTTCCACATTAAACTTTCTGTTTTCTCTGGTTGCTTGAGGAACTTAAAATGTTTAAAACCTTTTCCCACTTTTAATCATTTATACATTAAAACCGCTCCCATTCAACGTTTAAATCAAAGAGCTACTTTGTTTCGATGGATTATATCTGACACCACTCAGTTTGCTGTAGGTACACTCATTCGCATCTCGTGTCTACGGTGGCTCCAAAGGGACATCCCAGATAGAACATAATGTACGAGATAAATCGATCAAAAAGTACGAGATACGGACAAATTCGAGAAAGAAAAAAAGTCCGAGATAGAAAAAAGGGGGGAGGAGCAGAGTACATCCCGCCACCCACCACCACCAATCAGTGGCACCTTTGGGCAGCAGGAATCAGGCAAGGACAGGGTCGTCCTCGTCCTCCAGGCCTTAGATTTTTCTATCTCGAATTTTTTGCTATCGCGAATTCTTTCCTATCTCGGATTTTTTCTAACTCGGATTCATTCTATCTCGGATTTCTTTCTATATCGAATATTTTCTATCTCGGATTTTTGTCAGATATGTTAGACATTATGGTCTGCTACAAACATTTGAACAATCGAGTTTGTTTTATATGGCTACAATGAGAACGGTTCCTGCTCTACTTTAACATCAGGCGACCTTAGCAGCTAGTCCAACGGAAATAAATTCAGCTAACTTTGTTTCGATGGATGATATCTGACACCAGTTTACTGAGGTACACTCATTCGTATCTCCTGTCAGATATGTTAGACATTATGGTTTGCTACAAACATTTGAATTATCAAGTTTGTTTTATATGGCTGCATTTAGAACGGTTCCCGCTCTAATTTAACATCAGGCTAGATAGTTTTCCCTATAAGCTATTTAACAGGAAATAAATTCAGCTAACTACTTTGTTTCGATGGATTATATCTGACACCAGTTTGCTGTAGGTATATTAATTAGCGTTTGACGGTTTTACGGTTAACCCTTTTGAGACGCTCGATATTTTTTATGCCTTTTTTGCAATTGATACGCCTTTTCAATGAGAGAAGCCTTTAAAATATATATAGCTATATAACTTACGCTAAAAATTAGGAATTTTTCTGATTAGTTATCACTTTATAGATCCAAGTAACATTTGGCAAATTTATGAGAAGAAATTGGACCGAAATGCAACTGCTCCAATATTCAGGTAATAGTGATAAAACTGAAATAAAAATAATTATATATAGAAAACAAAAGAGGGCGGAGAAAAAACGAAGGTCAGTACAACGTAATCGCGTTGTCCTTCTACTTTATTTAATTTGTTAATTGCTATTTTTCGAATCAGAAATCCAATCATGCTAACATTTCTAATACCACGTGACAGTTCAATATTATTACTTTATTTTCCTTCTTTTTTTTTTTTTTTTTTTTGTCTACGTCAACATTGTTATCCCTTGGAGCAGCGGATATTACTGACAATGAAATATTTGCTGAATCTATAAAACAGTGCTCTTACTTCATTATCACAAACAAAGAATGGAAAAAAATTGAACCCCAAGAACTGAAGTCTTGCGGAAGACGTCTATCTGGTACATGGCCGGATTTATTTTCCAAAAACTCAAGAGGTACAACGCTTTTTGTTCCTTTGCGTTCCGCTACAACCGCGTAAAGCAGAAGAATAAAAAAACAAAACAAAACAAAACAAAACAAAACGTTTTTTAAGGGTTTTGGAAAGTGTAAGCAAGAAGGTTGTGCTGATACCGTCCATCTGAATATTACTGCTGCCAATGAGAAAAAACGTCTAGTAGATGTCATCTACGGGGGAAAACTACAACACAGGACGTCTTCATATCCATGTTCTCGTTTTATACGCCGGAGACCAAGAACGAAAAGCATTGGGCGCTAAGTTGAAATCTCAAAAAGCATTTGTATCGTGAAACAGAGATGGCATCGGCTCGCCCAGTGTTCTTCGTAAGATATCTTCCCAAGCCAAAAAAATACAAGGGACATGGACCTTCCAAGCAGTCTCATTCTACTTAAGCAAAAACTCAAGGAAGAGGACCGTAAGAAAGGAAAAGAAATAATGTTTTTAATGGTAAAAAATCATTTTAAAACTATGGAACAGTATCATAAGAGTTTGTAGAAGCCCGTCCAAAAGAAAAATCGATAAAAATTGCTAAAGTTCTCTTTAACGCCCGGTCTTACTCGGATAGGATATATTGCATCGATTCTGCTATTTTTGAAAAAGTATGGAACTGCCGGCCATTTAGTGTTTTGTATCATAGCATCGATTCTGCTATTTTTATCTTAAATTTTTTTTTTTTTTTTTTTAAAGGATCCCTTCCCTCCCCTCCCTTTCTCTGCTAGTACGGTTTTCAGGGCTACCGCTGCTTATCGTGACTACTGGCTCTCCTCCTTTCAAAGTTCAAGATGGCGGCTCACAGCATCAGTAAAGTCAAAATCATCTCAGAAGATTCGTTATTTAGACCAGAACTAACCAACGCAGGGACCAAACTAGTAGTTGTTGACTTCACTGCTTCATGGTCTGTACTTCTCTCTCTTTGTATATTTATTTGTTGTGCTTTAAAAAGAAAATTTTTAAAAGAAAGTTGATGGGATTCAAAAATTATTTTCAAAAGTGTTTGTAGATTGTTTCGTAAAGAATTTGAAAATAGAATTTGTGAGACTTTGGCTCCTAAAAGTAACCGGTTTTTGTTTAATATCAATTTGATCTTGATCTTGGTCTGGACTTAAGATGATTTGAAATTTAAGAGAAAGCCAACATTAGCGTGAGTCAGCAGAATTTCTTGAAAAGATTTTTTCGAGTTTTTATGAACACTAGTGTGATTTACTTAATTACGTATTAGCAGTTATCTCAGTTTTCATTATTTTATGAATCTATATGTTCATTTATTCATTCATTTATTTATCATCCATCCCATCCCTTCCATTAATCCATTCATTTTCCATTTTCATTCATTCATCTTCTTGTCTATTCATCCAGGTATCCATTTATGTTCATTCATGTCTGCTTTACTTGTGCTTTAGGTGTGGCCCATGTCAAAGAATTGCACCAGAATTTGAAAAATTAAGTAAAAAGTACCCAAATGTTGTATTCTTGAAAGTAGATGTTGATGTATGCCAGGTAATTTCACTTGTTTGTTGTTATTAATATTTTCAGTTTCCATTTGACCTTACAGAAAGAAAATCTAATACATTCTGCCAGATGTATCTTGTATAGAAACATAATTTTTTACTGTTGTATTCCTATGTTACTGACAGGATACTGCAGCAAAGCAAGGGGTATCTGCAATGCCAACATTTCAGTTTTTCAAGAGTCAAACTAAAGTTGATGAGATGACAGGAGCTGATCATGTGATGTTAGAAAACAAGATTAAGCAGTGGAAGGGTGACGAGGGAGAAGAGGGTGGAGGATGTGGCGTCAAGGGTCATGTGAGTAGATATAAACATGCACCTATTTCAAAAAAATCGTAATAACCAAGCAACATATTTACAGTGAACATGGTGCACTGTAGTCTAGCTTGGGTACAAACAGCTTTTTGTTCATCATGCCTTATATGGTGTTGTTAGTACCCAAGCTAGACCACAATGCACCATGTTTGTCTGTTTCGGAAAAGGCCTACAAGAGATACATGTATGCCATTCCAAGACTGGAGTCTGGATAGAGTACATATTTCACTGTTCTGTCATTATGTTAATATTTAGACATTCAGTGCTACTGTCAGCCAATGGCTATATTAATAAGTCTGTTGTGTTGTGTAACTGTAGGTGGATCTTCACAGCTATATTAATAAGTCAGGATGTGAGTCATTAAATGAGGATAATGAGCACACATTGGTGGATGCATTGACTAAAGGACCTGGTTATTTACAAAGTGATTGTGATGAGCAGGTGATATTGCATCAGAATAAATGTTTATTACTAAAACTAGTAATATGGTTTGGACATATGCTATCATCCCTAAGAATCCAAGTATTAATTTTTGTATCACTTGTTTTACAGCTGCTATTTACTATTGCATTCAACCAGCCTGTTAAGATTCATTCAATAAAGCTTCAGGCTCCAAATAATGGTAAGCTAATTTCCTTCATGTTTGTGTGGATGGTAGCAGATTAAATACTTGAATCCCATGTATGCCCATGAGAGAACCTTTTTGCCAACAGCAGAGTCTTTGTGGGCAAGATGTTGCAAAAAAGTAACAAATTAAGGTGACTGGCTACTATTGGATTTTATTTTTAACTCTTTAAAATAGCACTGTTTTAAACAGAAATTTAATGCTGATTTCAAATATGAACAGAAAAATAGGGTGTCTTGAACTACTTTTTGAGATAATCAAGCTTGAACGGATGGGTATTTATAAGGTTTGGAGGTGAAATCTCGTTAGCCGAAGTGAATAGGAAAAAATTTAAAGCTCAAAAGATAATGGATGTACGAAGGCAATATTTGGACAGATATTAACTGGTTGATAATTCTACAACGTGACATAAACTTTAAGATGAGATGAAAATACCTGGATTTGGCATATTTTGTTCAACCAGTGCCTGGAAAACATCCCATCAAGTCAAGCAGAAATTCATACAAAACCTCACTTTTTCATAGGTTCTAATATTTAACTTTTTGAAAGATTTTGCTATGACATAGATTTTTTGGAACTTTTTCAAGTAAGCAAATAAAAAGTATAAGGTCCTGTGCAAAATTTGAGGTTTTTACTTTCTTGAAGTTCAAAACACGTATGGTTCTTCAATCTTTTTCAGTAAAATTCCAAAGATTACCATGGTAATTCAGTGGAAATTATGCGTGTGCATGCTTGTGGGCTCAGAATCTCGATTCAATAGTAGCCAGCCACCTTAAATGACATTTTTTTCTTCCCAGTGGTAATAATTCTAATCATTTTTGAGTGAATTCTCTCTCTCTCTCTCTCTCTCTCTCTCTTGTGAAATATTTCAGGACAAGCCCCTAAAACTATCAAGATTTTTATCAACCAGACAAAAACTCTTGACTTTGATTCAGCAGAACAATTTACCCCTGTTCAAAGTATAGAGTAAGTGTTATCTTATTACATTTAGTGTGATAATAAGTACATAGTATATAGTTAAATAAAAAAATTCCTTCCCACATCAAGTGATGTATAGGGTGGTGCCTATCTCCATTTCCATAGCCCTAGGCCACACAGCTACATAGGTAGTGAAAGCCACAGCAGGGGGCCAGTCTGCTGGTGGCTCTGTGTGTTTAAACACACAGTATATATGAAAAGTTATTTATTCTGTGTACTTTTCAGACTGACAGCTGACGATGTCAAGGATGATTCAATAATTCAACTCAAATATGTCAAATTTCAAAATGTACAAAACATGACAGTAAGTACATGTACCTTTGAAATGGAGGGTCTCCACCAGTAATATTATGAAACATCTGTTTTTCAAAGTATGTTTCCTTGTCATAAAGCTGACATGCTAGTTTATGAACAAGAAGGCTTGTCAAGGAAAAACTTGTCAAATTTTGTTATCTAAGCAAGGAAAAAATTGGCTAGGAAACCTTATTCCCCTTCTAACTTATTATCTGTCCCTTACTCATTTGTCTTGTTTTTGTTTTATGTCCAGTTCTTTGTTAAAGATAACCAGGGTGATGAGGAGTTGACAGTGATCAGTTATTTGTGTATTATTGGAAGTACAGTTGACACTACTAATATGCAAGAGTTCAAGCGAGTAAGTTTTGGTTTTGCATCCGTTCTAAATATCGGTGGTGATGATGGTGATGACAATAAATAGTAATAATGATGATGATGATGCTGTTGATGATGATGATGCTGTTGTTGTTGATGATGATGATGTCTTTAATAACAGTAGCGATGCAGAGGGCAATGATAGGGGCGATGACATAGACAATGACTTAACTATAATTTTGTTGTTTTATTTCAGATTTCAGGCAAAAAGGGTGAAAGCCATTAGATGTGCAACAAATAAACCACAGTCTAAATAATTTGTGATCTTGCTTTTGCTCATGTTTATAACCAGATGTCTTATCCTCCAGCTACAGACCAAGACTTCTTGAAACAAGTGTTGTGCTGTTCTGTATGTGTGTGTGTCGATTGTTTTATCCTCAAACCTGTCTTCTAACGAAACTTTACCTTAGAAACAAATATTTAAAGCGGTTTTCGTATGAGTGGGAAACATACGGTACTGACTTACAGCACGTACACGGTATGGTATGCAGTAACACTGAACTGGCTTCCCATAAGAGAATGGTTATCGTATGAGTGGGAAACGTACGGTACTGACTTACAGGACGTACACGGTACGGTATGCAGTAACACTGAAATGGCTTCCCATTGTTTTCGTATGAATCGTTCAATCACAACGTATAGTTACGGTTACGGTAAAATACGTTATAGCTGCAGCACGGTTACCAGTTTACCTTAGCGTTTCCCACTCATACGAAATAGGCTCTAATATTTTTTTGTCTTGTTATGTAAAGCATTGTCGAACTAAAAGAAACTACAAATACGAAACCTGTCAATACAACTTGTTACCAGCTTTGCAATTATAAAATTAAATAAGCATCTGTTTTTATTCATCCATTGCCTAGGTAACTTGTACTTGAAGCCCTTTTTTTTTCCTTGGTGTGGCAAATTTTCATTAATATTTTTTTATAAAAGCCTGCCTTTTTTAATTAACGCGTAACCAGACTCAAATTGACTGATAACTCATGTTACTCCTTTGATATCCATAACTGGTGTCTGGTCTTTGTTAGGGAGTATTGAGGCGGGGACGGAGTGGTTTAACGTTGTTTCCAAAAACATAAGGCAACAGCTGAGCCAATCAATTATTCAAATAAGCCTTTTTAGGGATGCGTACGGACTGCTTTCGGAGTGTAAAAGTAAAGTAAAGCGCCAGTCTAGCCATGGTATAACATATCTACTCGTATTTTGAAATTTAACACATGTCCTATCATATAAAGAAAAAGAAAACTCGTTGCTACGATAACTTTTTACCAACGAACTTAATAATTATTCTATACTGGAAAAATACATATGTATCTATTAATATTTCATTACCTTGGGTTGCCTGTGCATGAGTGTAACAGTACTATTAGTTGAAAAAAGCATTACAACTCGACAAGTAACCTCGACCAACACATACAAAAGTTTAACATAGCTTTAATTTTCAAAATGAAGATTCGATGCCAGACTTTGGTGTACATGTTTCTGTTTTCTTCAAGTCTTACAGCAGGTCTGTTAGTCGAGTCGTTCAGAAAATCCGACTTCGGCTACGCAGCATTCGTCCGCTTTCCAAACAGCAAACTCAACGTTAACAACTCTAGTACAATATTCGTCGAAGGTCCCAAACTTTGTGCTGTTAAATGTGCTTTAAACCTGACTTGTCTGTCGTTTAACTTGGGAACACAGCCCGTTGTTAATGGACAGACGATCGGCTATGCCTGTGAGCTGATTCCGACCAAGTTCCACTCTTCATTAAGTTTGGAAAACTCAAACCTGGATTTCCACCATTATATCATTCAGGTAATGTAACGACTTATATTGAGTTTCTTTCGCAAAGACCTGATTATAATCTGCGACCATTTGCGTGCAAGTTTATTGGTTTTTGCATTTCAGTTTTCGGAGCCAAAAGTGAAAAAAAGCGAATAAATACACATAAAACATCGAAAAATTCACGGAATATTTTCAAAAACAAAGTTTTCGGCCTCCGACTAACTTGAGATTATGGCTATTTGATGATGTGTCCGGCATAAACATCGCTAGAACGTTAGAAAAATAGGAAAAACATATTAGTTTAAGTTAAAAAACTGCACAGAGCCATCCTACGACATCGAAAACTTAAAAATGAAACAACTAAAATGAGAAATATTCTTATGTGACAGGCCGTAATTTAAATGCAAAAAATCAAAAAAGAAACATTTTCTTTAATTATTGATGTAGTGAAGAAACTTCATAATAATATAATCATACTGGATTGGTGTTCTTAAACACTAGCTTGCATTCTTTTTCATTTTGAAGCTAGAGTGTATTGTCTATATAAGAAGAAACCTTTTTTATCTTACAAACTAATCATATGCTTATACAAATACTCGAAGCTTAGCCGTCAGTTTGCTATAGATAGATTATGCATGCCGGTCACTTATGGTCAATCTTTCTTTTTCCGCATCCATCCATCCATCATTCATCCTTTCCCTTTTCCTTTCTTTCTTTCTTTCCTTTCTCGACCATCCATGCATCCCTCTTTCCTTTTTTCCTTCATTCAACCATCTATCCATCCTTCTTTATTTCAGTTAATCTATCCATTGATGCAATTACCTTTCATCCTTCTATCTATCCGTTCCTCCATCCTTCCTTTTAATTATGATCCATCTTCCCATCCTTCATCTTATCCCATCCATTTCATTCATCCCAATCCTTTTATCCATCCATTCTTCATTTTTAACCATAAACCTATTCATCCATCCACCAAACTCGTGTACTCTACCTTCTCGTAGGCCTGAGTAACTACAAGTTTCTAGATTTTTCATAAACTAATTAATTCATTGACGTAATCAATGCATTTATTCTTTCATTCTTTCTTGAATAATTTCAGTATTAAAAATTAATGTCTCTAATTATTGCTTATTCCATTTTATGCTTAGAACTCCGTTATTTAGCCTCGATCCGAGCAACGCAGTCATAGATACCACAACCGAATTAACGTTGCACCACTGGCAGATTATAATAGCCAATAGAGTCAGTGATCAACCATTTGAATCATTGAATAGCATCGACACAATCTTGTCCCCAGAGCCCGCGAGGGACAAACACAGGGCCGGAAACGAGATTGAAACTGGTGAAAATTTTATTACACATGCTCACAAAATCAGGTGATGATCGACAACTCGTTCTCAGGCCGGGATTACACGGTACTGGACGAATTTTTGACCGTTCAAAAAGTCGACCGGTACATACCATTTACACCAGTTTACACGGAGCCGTCTCTTTAATTTCTCAAAAGATCACCGTACGAATTTTTATTCGGATAGCGTGGTCCCGTGTAAACGGAAGGCCTAAAAGTACTACTTTTTGAACGGTCAAAAATTCGTCCGGTACCGTGTAATCCCGGTCTCAGTCTACAGAAAATTTCGCTGACCATATTCATGTGGTCAGGCAAAGAAAAAGAAATTAACGTAAGAAGCCTATCCAAGACATCAAATTCGGCCATTTTTTAATGGCATTTCGCCATTTTATTGATCATTTTTTCTGAGCATGCGTGGATGTTTTCATGGCAGCGTTCAAAATAGCATTAGGACGTATGTAATTGCCTTATATCATTATGACGTCACGGCTTGTTTATAAGGGGGACATAATCGTCCAGAACAATAGAAATTTGAACAAAATTCGCTCTACTAAGAAAAGTTTGTTCTCAAATTGTCTGGTTTCCAAATATAAGTTGTACTTTTCTACGGTCTACAAAACGCACTTCATATCGATTTTCTTTGTGTTGTTACTGTTTTGTCCCCCTCCCACGACCATGATCCTTAGCGTTTAAACAATAGATTGTTTTGACGTGACGTCATAGTGGCTATAGGTCAATAGAGCAGGGCTGAAAAACGAGCCCGCGGTTTTGTCGTAAATCACGGGCTCACAAAAAAAACACAGGAAGCCCAATCCAGATTAAAGTTTAAATGAAAATCGTAATAAACGTCTTCTAAGATTTAATTTTATGATTTTTCTGTTAGTTAGCAGCCCACCTTTACTTCAAAAAAACTAAAATTCAATAAACATCGTCTTATTATCTGCATTTTCTACTTGCTTAAATTGGGCTTCCTGTGTAGTTTATCGTAAAAATCTTGAAATTTGGGAAACGGTGCAAAAGTTAAGCTCGTTTCTGAAAAGTTAAGAAAAATTTTTACATTAGTTCATTGACCAATGACTAAGGCTTAATATATCTTTTGTAGAACATTTTTAGAGCTTGTACAAAAATGCTGGACGCTGAAAACCTCGTACCCTTTTGGTTTTAGATCGTATGTTTTTCTAGTCACCATGAATGATGTTTGGCGCATGCGCACACGTTTTTCAGCCCTGCTGGTCAATAGCTGTTATTGCAGCTGAGCCCGCAGTCTGATAATCTTTTGTTTTAAGAATCATCCAAGCGAGGCTACCGGGTCAATACAATGCATAATGGCTCATTTGCATCTCATCTGCATGCAGCCGTAATAACAGCTATTACCCAAATTTTAAACTTGACGAACTAGCAAGTGATCACGTGACCCTACTTTCTAATACCGTATTTGTACATACGAACCATGCATTTGTAATTTATAAGACGACCCCTTTGACGTAATAGAGAAAGGGGTGAAACCTGCCGACGAAGTGAAAAGTGAAAGTTTTGTTTAACCATGAAGCACGATTAAACTGTAATGTATAAAATAAAGTAAATCATGGCGTAACCCTCTTTATGTTCGGCATTCCTCCCTTGCCGCGCTTTCCCGGGTGTCTCTCGTTCTACGACAAGAAATTCTATCTAAAACTGCGCATGCGTTCGGCCGGCACGTGAAGAAAGTTCGATCAGATCGGATATACCTTGATTTTATATAAAAATCCCCTTTAATTAAAATCTCTACTACCACATCATTCCTTGCAATAAAGCTAGCGACGCTTGAAAGGAAGCTCTTTTAATTACAATCCTAAGACAATAATATAGGGACAAATTTTTAAAATTTCATTTAGACCTTAGTCTTGTCTCCTGTCTTTCATTCATCGATCTGAAAAAAACAAATTAAGCCCGACGCTATACATCATTATGCATTACGCACAACTTGGCTACCACATTTGGACTGAATCATATAAGACGCGCATGCGCTCAATAGCAATTTTTAACTGGTCAAAATTGTATTCATCGCAGCGGAAACTTTTAATATTTTGATTAACAACTGTTTGAGTTTCTGCTCGCGTACAATAAAAGTTAGATAGGATTCCTATAAAGCGGTTTATGTATGCAGGGAAACGTTATGATAGACCTGGTATAGCACGTACACGGTACGGTATTCAGTAACACTGATATAGCTTCCCATTGTTTTCTTGTGAATCCTCCTATCACTATGTGGTTAAGTTATGGCTACGGAAAGTACAGTACAGCTAGAGTACGGCTACGAATCCCACTCATACGAAATTCCGCTCTAAGATTTCTTCATCGTCTGTACTGGGTTGGCTGTGTATTCATATATCACGTGATATATGTTAGTGCATTGCGGTCTGGGTGATCCCAACCACTCCCTCCCTTGGTGCAAGTATCGTCTTCAAAATCCTCACGAAAAACTTGACTTTACAATGATTTTACGGCCGGTTTAGAGCTCCGATCGACTAGATATCTTCCCATAGCCGTTCTACACGGCCTGGACAACGCCATGAGTGAATTATTAGTGTGTTTTCCCTGCTGTTTGACAGAGCAACCGAGGACTCAACGAGTAAGTCTGAAGCCATCGACAAGAAAAAAATCCGCTGAAGGAAATTATGATTTATAATTTTCATCCTGTTATTGCACAACTTAAATGATTACTTTGTTGAAATCTTGTTTTGTGTTGTCCTTGGGAATGTTTAGAGACCTCAGAGACCAAGAATTGATAGAAGTATGATTGGACAGCCTACGAATTTTAGGGTGAGTTTAGACGAGCAGAGCGAAACAGGTCTTGAACGACCCTCAAAAATACTCGATTATTGAGCTCAATATTTTCTTATTTTCACAGCATACAGGACATATAGGGTCTGGAGATATGGCTTCAGGACAAGATGTAAGATTTCTTTAGCGATTCTTTTCTAAAACACGTCTTGATTACTAATAAACATCTTAAAAAATCATGCAAATCAAAAGTTATGCACTAACACGTGATGGGTTTTACTAAGTTAGATATTGAACATAATATAAAACCGACATTTTATCTATTAATTCTACCAAACACTGCCATTTTATACATTAAAAGATCGTGGCAAACTCAAAAATAATATAATTACTTCATCTAAATTTGTTTTTTGTAAATCGATCTTTTGTTTTTATGTGAAAAATATAATTTTTGGCCGAGACGTAATTTCAAATTTTGCTTTGCTGAAACAAACTGTCTGTGCGTGATGAGCACAAACCTTAGTCTTTTCTTTTTCTTTTTCAAGCTTGGCTTTGTACAAAATCAAATGCAGTCTAAAGGAGGATATACAAACGCACAGCAGAATATTTCTTCAACTCCAGATGGAATTTTAGTTGGTGGAAACAACTAAAAATTGGTAAGAAAACAGTATAAGAACCTTCGTGAAAAATTAAAATGTATTCAAAATTAAAGTTAATAATCCAAAGTTAAACGACACCTAAAAGTGTGCCTTAATTCTTCTTTTAATAAGTGGTATTTTTCAGAGCTTTTGTGGCTGAAATTATTGTGTTTTGTTTTCGCTTACATTCTTGAATATTCTAGCAAGAATAACATAAAATCCGAGAACCTTTATTTGGAAATTTTTGTTTATGAAATCGAAGTGCGAGGTTAAATATGTACTTTCCATTATTTATCAAAAATTTGCACAATGAAAAATAAAGAATTGTTTACATTACTAAAGTACTTAGAGTTTATTAGATTTTACATTATTATAGTTTGGTTGTGTTTCGTGGAAGTGTTTGAGGTTTTTAGCCACTTCAAAGAAAATTACATAAGCATTAACTATCATATATGGTCTTAAGTGATGATTGATCTTGTACTCTTACACTCAACAAAGAGAATTATAGATTAAATTGGAATTCTTTACAGTCATTACCTTCAAATTTCCATCATCACGCTTAGTGTTTATCGTGAAGACGAGAAACCATTATTTTACAGGATCTTGCATCAAAATTAAGGCACTCCATATATGTCAACATTCTATCAATACCTTAACAATCAAATACTTAGCTTCATAAAAGAAATTTTGAAACAGTAGATATTCTTGAAATGATGAAGTTTACTATTTGTAGAATTAAAGCTTTTGGCAAAAGCATTTGAATTTTTGATTACTGTATGGAGTTTAAAAGTAGGAAAAAATTGTGTAAAACGATAACCCTGCAATTTTTTCTAACACTGGCGATGCAATTTTAGATTTTGTTGCAATGAGAAATTGTAGTGTGTATCATCACTCTGCAACGTTTGTTCAATGTTCAAAATGTTGCAGAGAAAAGTTCAAATTTATGAACTCCCTGCAACAAAATTTTTGTTGTTAGACATTGTTACCGGCGTTGTTCCCAAACATGATTTAAATGGCAATTTTGCTCTCGCAACAAGATCTCTAAAATTGCATTGCTAGCATGAAAAAAAATTGCAGCACGTATTACCAGCTTAAAGGGGGCTTGCCATGAAATGGCAATTCCCTTTAAGCAGTTTCTGACAAATTGGGGACAAAATAAAGAAATTTGTTCTCATAAGAATTGAAGACTTTTTCTTAAATTGAACTGCAATGAGAATTGATTCATTGCTTTGTGTAGTGAATTAATAGCAATGTCGGGTGAAAGCTATTGTGTTTATCCAATGCTTTATGGGTTGTAAGAAGGCAGCATATGAGAGGGATACCTGTTAACTTTTTTCAAATTTTGTTAATGATAAAAATCATACTAACTTTTCCATTTGAATTTTTCTTTCAGGAAAAACTGTCACATATTTGAACAAACAAGGACATGCTGTTCATATAATTATCAAAATAACATTTGTTATCAAAAGACTAGTGTACATGAAGAACAATTAGTATTATTTCAGTATAATACAAACGTAAAAGCAACAATCAGATAATCAAGATTTTGCATGGAAGCAACTTTTCCTCATAAAGATGATGGATCTATCCCAGTCAGGACTGCAGTGAATATAAACCAAAGTTTTTAAATTCTTTTAAAGACTTTGGTGGCTTTGGTTTTTATTTCTTGGTTACCATGTTAATAAGAATGATTGAAATGTAGTGCTTAATTTTAGTTAATACATTTTCTCCTTATTCAGAAAGTACGTATCAAATGACTTGAAAATGAGGCTCGTAGGGCCACTGAGTCATTATGAATTTTTGTCAACATGAAACTGAGGTTATGAGTTTTTGAAGTCATATCAAGCGACCTCATTATTGAACTTGAAGTCAAGGCTTTGAGGACTAAGTTTTCATTTCTTGGAATATAGAGGGTTTGCTAAATTAAGTGCTGACAGTGGCCATGTTGGATGACAGTACAAACATTTATTTCTTATATGTACTGGACATGCCTTCCAGTATGGATGGCATGAAGGGGCATTCATTATTTATACTTTGGGGGGGGGGGGGGGTTGGCAAGATTCATCCAAACAGTATAAGAAACGTCATTTCCCCCCAAGACAGGTAGTTCCCTTTTCATGCATATAATTTTTGTGATCCCCCTCTCAATGTCATGAATTTTTGATGTCCCCTCATTCTTGTCAACCCACCCCTTCCCCTGGCATAAATAATTGATGATCCCTAATTGTGGAAACCCTCTAGGAATGGCTGCCATTATTGAACATGGCAATGAGGCTTTTTGGGGTTTAGGGATTGGAAAAGAGGCAAATGTTTTTGGCTTATTGATATTGTGCCGAGAGCCAAGAGGCATTAGTAACTTCATGAATTAAAGGATCCTGAAAGCATGAGATTCATTCATACTGGAATGCTTTGGATATTTGGTAAGACCTATCAAAGAGAATGTTAAAACGTGACAATGCCCTATTTGCCTCATTTTCATGTAAATAAGGAATACATTTGGAAACCTGAAAGGCCTTGCTTTTGAGATTAAATTACAGAAATTTTCAGTATTATGCAAACTCTGCCGAGCCAAACCCAGAAGGCTGGAATTGGTTCTTCCACTGCCATCAAAAAGCAAGAAACTAATTTGCAACATTCATTTAGAGTGTTTTGAGGCTGCATAAACATTGAATATTGCTGTAATGCTAATCTACTGTACAGTAGGTCTAGACATTAGCTTATCAGAAATGTTTAACCTTGAATTAGTACCAGAGACTAGTCATCAACTGACAGGGAGTATGAAGCAGGATCATAACCCAGCTACACTCACTATATGTAATCAAACTCAAACTGATTTTAATTTGTGGGTCATGAAGTGGTGTCAAAATGGATGTGTTTTGCAAGCAGTGGATAAGAGGCTGTCTGTCTTGCTACTGTTACACGGCCATTACAACTGTCTCAACATTTCAACCCTTGAAGGAGTAGGATTGTTTATGACCATTACTTGATCCCCTCGACCCCCTCAATTAATGTCTAGTCTCTGATTGGTTAAAAGAGCCAGGGTTGTATTTGATCAATTTCATGTGAATAAGAATCCATTTTCAAACACTCATGACTGAATGATCTGTTGTCAAGTTATTTTGCTGTTGTGGTTCAATTGCAACTTTCATTTTTCATTTTTTCAACAGCCATTCACACTCTACCCCATGTGAACAAACTTCTTGCCCCTCCCTTCCCTTAAGGGGAAGAAATTTAAAGATAGTTTTTCCCGTAGGGGGAGGGGTGGGGAAAAAGCCGACTTACACGATATTCTCCCTCTAAATTATCAGCACGGAAAACACCCCCTAGAGTATTTAAGGCGTCATCTTTTCGCAGTTCAAGCTGATCTTGTCATTCTTTTTAGCGAACAAGAAAACAAAGGTAGCGCAGAGGAATGACGCAGTTTCAAGGAAAAGTCAAGTTTAAGCCCATGGCTAAGGACTGTATCTGCTGTATTATTGTACTGGCCTATCAGGGCGGATATCACTATATCATGCTAACTGATGTAGATGTTATTAAAGTATTGCTTTTTCTTGCCGAAAGCATTTTGAAAATATGGTTCCTGAGCAGTGAATCGCCCAGAAAAATCGAGAAGATGAAAAGACAGTAACCTTTTTGAACAGATCCTAGGGACTCCATGATGTCTGTTGCTTGATACACTACTGCGACACAGCGAGCAGTCGCACACGGTTAAGAAGACTTCACAAGAAAAAAAGGCTTTGATATGGTCAAAAATTTTTGGTCTGGTCTTTCAGGATGTGAACCGAGTACGGATCATAATTTTTATGTGGTAATAACGTGATACGCCCGGTAAATTCGTATTTCAAAAACAGAACTCTTTCATCGCTTTACTAAAGAACCTGGAGTGAAAATTTCCCTATACAAAAGGTCATGTGACAAATTCGACAAAAAAAAAAAAAAAAACCCCAGCTATCCTGTTTCGACATTGTCTGAATGAATGCTTAAGCTAAAGCTCTGTGCTTAAATTGACGTTGAAATATCCCTGATTCAATGGGCTCAGAGACAGAGAAAGTTGGTCCTTGTGTCTCTCTCACTATCATGTTCTTCATGATATCATTTACATTCACTGTTTTGGTATATTTAGTCCAAGCAAAGGAGTTCAAAATAGTAGTCATTGTCCTCTGGCCTGTGACGAGTTTTCTTGTCTTATTGACGTTTATTTTGTACCTTTATCGTACGTCGGATTATCTGTGCATGCTGGAAGGGCGTAGGATTAAAATTGGAAGGAAGTCTGAGCTTAAACGACGAAAAAGCTCAAGCGGTGTGCAGGAAGAAAAAGTAAGAATCATTAAGGACAATCCTTGGTTTTATGTCAAGATGAAGCACCCGGGGAAAGGAATTGAAGCCGATACCGTGGTGGAAATTTCGGAGTGTGGAAACTCGATGTGATGAAATGGAAAATGCAAGAAAATATGAAAGTAAAAGAAACATAAACCCGAAAAATAAAATTACCAGTAAATTCAGAACTAGACGAATGGAAATGGAAAACAGGATGAAATAACCACCAATGTACTGAACAAACGAAAAATAAAACAGAAAAATTACTTGGAAGGATAAGAAATACAGAGGCACATCCAGCTGAGCGGAAAAAAATTCTCTAACTAATCACAGTCCGTTGGGATATTTCATGGCCGGCCCTATGTTCAAGCACGATTTTCAACCTGGAAACAATTGGAAACTTAATCCGATGTATTTTGAGGCTTAGAAAAGTCCAAAACTATTAAACAGAGTGAAATTTTACTTTGTGTTATCCAAAAAACACGCGAGAAATGAGTTTGAAAGCAAAGAGTGAGGGCCGGAGGTTTTGTCCAACAATGCTTTGCGCAGCTAGCTGTTCGCTCAGCTGGATTAGTTAGAAGTCGGGAAAAAATTCAATTTTAAAAATGGACGGAATAGAAAATAAGAGAAAATTTGGAAAAATGGAAACGGATGAAAAAGGGCAAACAACCAGTCTTGAAGGAAAAATGACTTTAATCATCTTTCTTGTGCTCTAAGTCCTTTTCTTCTTCATTCTCCTCCTCTTCTTCTTCCTCTTCTTCGTTGTCATCTTCGTTTTCTCTTTCATTACTACCAGAGGCTTTTTCCTCGTGAGCGAATGTCGAGATGAGGAAGTCGGCCATGCATTTTAAGATTGGCATCAACATTAAACCAAATAATATACCAGAACAGAATATCATGAAGGCTGCGTTTTTCCGCACATGAATGACGTGCTGTACGGTGAGAAATGACGTCAGATGTATTAATGCCATCACCATGACCACTATTATCATCATCACCATCATCACCACCACCATCATCATCATCATCACAATCATCAACACTATCATCATCATCAATATCATCATGGTCATCGTCATCATGATCATCACCCATCCTTATCACAACCACCACGACCATCATTATCACCACCATCATTACTATCATCATCATCATCACCACTATCGTCATCACCATCACCATCACCACCACCACCACCATAATCATCAACTTCAACTTCAACTTTATTCAGTTTACACACAAAATATTACATGCCAGTACAGAATTAATAAATTATTATAAACCAATTGAAATATACAGATACTTGTAACAACACAATGGTTGCACCACAAATGTGTCATCATTATCATCATCATCACTATCATCATCAACCATCATCACCTACCAGGGGCGGATCCAGCTATGGGGTGCAGGGGTGCGCACCCCCCCTGAGATGAGCGATTTACGGTCAATTATGCCTTTATTATTATCTATATTTGATGTTCGAGTCTCAAACATAAATGGTGCACCCCTCCCTGAAAAAAATCTTGGGGTGCACCCTTCCCTGAAAAAATTCCTGGATCCGCCCCTGCCAACACCACCACCAACATCATCATCACTATCATCATCATCACCATCATCACTATCACTACCATCATCACCATCATCACCATCACCATCACCATCACCATCACCATCACCATCACCATCACCATCACCATCACCAT